>JAKVIS010001878.1:0-16936 GCA_033119425.1 Bufotes viridis
TTCGAAAATCTATTCAACAAATGGCCCCCCAGATTGGGGACGTTAGAGGGATTAAACTGATGAGAATAGTACTACAGAAAATACCACCATATCGGGTGTGACAGTAAAATTGCACGGCGCAGACGCAGCAAAGTGACCGTGGTTTAAACAGAGTGGAGGGAGCCAGCGTTTTTTAACCATCTCCCCCGTTCGAAAAATCTATTCAATAAATGGCCCCCCAGATTGGGGACGCTAGAGGGATTAAACTGGATGAGAATAGTGTACTACAGAAAATACCACCTCATAATCGGGTGTGACAGTAAATTGCACGGGCGCAGACGCAGTGACCAGTGGGTTTAAAACAGAGTGGAGGGAGCCAGCGTTTTTTAACCATCTCCCGCTCGAAAAATCTGTTCAACAAAATGGCCCCTGGTGATTAGGGACGCAGAGGGATTAAACTGATGAGAAATAGGGCTTACAGAAAAATACCACTCAAGTATCGGGTGTGACAGGTAAATTGCACGGCGCAGACGCAGTGACCGTGGTTTGCAAACAGAGTGGAGGGAGCCAGCGCTTTATTAACCATCTCCCGCTATCTGAAAAATCTGTATTCAACAAATGGCCCCAGATTGGGGACGTTAGGAGGGATTAAACTGATGAGAATAGTACTACAGAAAATACCACTCATATCGGGTGTGACAGTAAATTGCACGGCGCAGGCGCAGTCACCGTGGTTTAAAACAGAGTGGAGGGAGCCAGCGTTTTTTAACCATCTCCCCGTTCGAAAAAATCTATTCAATAAATGGCCCCCAGATTGGGGGGACGTTAGAGGATTAAACTGATGAGAATAGTACTACAGAAAATACCACTCATATCGGGTGTGACAGTAAATTGCACGGCGCAGGCGCAGTGACCGTGGATTTAAAAACAGAGTGGAGGGAGCCAGCGTTTTTTTAACCATCTCCCCGTTCGAAAAAACCTATTCAATAAATGGCCCCCAGATTGGGGGACGTTAGAGGATTAAACTGATGAGAATAGTACTACAGAAAATACCACTCATATCGGGTGTGACAGTAAATTGCACGGCGCAGGCGCAGTGACCGTGGATTTAAAAACAGAGTGGAGGGAGCCAGCGTTTTTAACCATCTCCCCGTTCGTACAAAAAATCGTTTTATTTCAGATAAACTGTGCGCGTAGACTGCAGGGACGTTCTATATGCGTATTTCACGCAGACTAGTACCGTAGAATAGTACTAGCGGAAAATACCATCTCATGTCGAAAAGGTGTGACAGTAAATTGCACTGATGGGGGCGCTAGGAGATGTTGTAGTACACCGTCGGTTTTATATCAGAGTGTGAGAAAGCGCGTCATAACGCATCTGCACCCGTTCGAAAAAACTGATCAACTGAAACCATCGCCCGCAAAAACTGAATGGGGTGGCCCGTGAGACGGAAAGTTTTAAACTGATGAGAATAGTACTACAGAAAATACCACTCATATCGGGTGTGACAGTAAATTGCACGGCGCAGACGCAGTGACCGTGGTTTAAAACAGAGTGGAGGGAGCCAGCGTTTTTTTAACCATCTCCCGCTCGAAAAATCTATTCAATAAATGGGCCCCAGATTGGGGACGCTGAGGGATTAAACTGATGAGAATAGTACTACAGAAAATACCACCATCATATCGGGTGTGACAGTAAATTGCACGGGCGCAGACGCAGTCACCGTGGGTTTTAGAAACAGAGTGGGAGGGAGCCAGCGTGAACCATCTCCCGCTCGGAAAAACCTATTCAACAAATGGCCCTCAGATTGGGGACGTTAGAGGGATTAAAACTGGATGAGAATAGTACTACAGAAAATACCACTCATATCGTGGTGTGACAGTAAATTGCATGGCGCAGACGCAGTGACCGTGGATTTAAAACAGAGTGGAGGGAGCCAGCGTTTTTTTAACCATCTCCCCGTTCGAAAAAATCTATTCAATAAATGGCCCCCCAGATTGGGGGACGTTAGAGGATTAAACTGATGAGAATAGTACTACAGAAAATACCACTCATATCGGGTGTGACAGTAAATTGCACGGCGCAGACGCAGTGACCGTGGTTTAAAACAGAGTGGAGGGAGCCAGCGTTTTTTAACCATCTCCCCGTTCGAAAAAATCTATTCAATAAATGGCCCCCAGATTGGGGGACGTTAGAGGGATTAAACTGATGAGAATAGTACTACAGAAAATACCACTCATATCGGGTGTGACAGTAAATTGCACAGCGCAGACGCAGTCACCGTGGATTAAAACAGAGTGGAGGGAGCCAGCGTTTTTTAACCATCTCCCCGTTCGAAAAATCTATTCAATAAATGGCCCCCAGATTGGGGGACGTTAGAGGATTAAACTGATGAGAATAGTACTACAGAAAATACCACTCATATCGGGTGTGACAGTAAATTGCACGGCGCAGACGCAGTGACCGTGGATTAAAACAGAGTGGAGGGAGCCAGCGTTTTTTAACCATCTCCCCGTTCGAAAAAATTTATTCAATAAATGGCCCCCAGATTGGGGGACGTTAGAGGATTAAACTGATGAGAATAGTACTACAGAAAATACCACTCATATCGGGTGTGACAGTAAATTGCACGGCGCAGACGCAGTGACCGTGGATTTAAAACAGAGTGGAGGGAGCCAGCGTTTTTTTAACCATCTCCCCGTTCGAAAAAACCTATTCAATAAATGGCCCCCCAGATTGGGGGACGTTAGAGGATTAAACTGATGAGAATAGTACTACAGAAAATACCACTCATATCGGGTGTGACAGTAAATTGCACGGCGCAGACGCAGGCACCGTGGGTTTAAAAACAGAGTGGAGGGAGCCAAAGCGTTTTTCAACCATCTCCCGCTCGGAAAAATCTATTCAATAAATGGCCCCCAGATTGGGACGCTAGAGGGATTAAAACTGATGAGAATGGTACTACAGAAAATACCACTCATATCGGGTGTGACAGGAAATTGCACGGCGCAGCACGCAGTGACCGTGGTTTAAAAACAGAGTGGAGTGGAGCCAGCGCGTTAATCCACCTCCCGCTCGAAAAATGTATTCAACAAATGGCCCCGTAGATTGGGGACGTTAGAGGGATTTAAACTGATGAGAATAGTACTACAGAAAATACCACTCATATCGGGTGTGACAGTAAATTTGCACTGGCGAGACGCAGTGACCGTGGTTTAAAACACAGAGTGGAGGGAGCCAGCCGCTTTTTAACCATCTCCCCCGCTCGAAAAATCTATTCAATAAATGGCCCCCCAGATTGGGGACGTTAGAGGGATTAAACTGATGAGAATAGTACTACAGAAAAATACCACTCATATCGGGTGTGACAGTAAATTGCATGGCGCAGACAAGTGACCGTGGTATTAAAACAGAGTGGAGAGGGAGCCAGCGTTTTTAACCATCTCCCCGTTCGAAAAACCTATTCAATAAATGGCCCCTCAGATTGGGGACGTTAGAGGGATTAAACTGATGAGAATAGTACTACAGAGAAAATACCCACTCATATCGGGTGTGACAGGTAAATTGCACGGCGCAGACGCAGTCACCGTGGTTTAAAACAGAGTGGAGGGAGCCAGCGTTTTTAACCATCTCCCTGTTCGAAAATTTATTCAATAAATGGCCCCCAGATTGGGGACGTTAGAGGATTAAACTGGATGAGAATAGTACTACAGAAAATACCACTCATATCGGGTGCGACAGTAAATTGCACGGCGCAGACAAGTCACCGTGGTTTAAAACAGAGTGGAGGGAGCCAGCGTTTTTTAACCATCTCCCCGTTCGGAAAAATCTATTCAATAAATGGCACTCAGATTGGGGACGTTAGAGGGATTAAACTGATGAGAATAGTACTACAGAAAATACCACTCATATTGTGTGTGACAGTAAATTGCACGGCGCAGACGCAGTGACCGTGGATTAAAACAGGAGTGGAGGGAGCCAGCGCTTTTTTAACCATCTCCCCGCTCGAAAACCTATTCAATAAATGGCCCCCAGATTGTGGGACGTTAGAGGGATTAAACCTGATGAGAATAGTACTACAGAAAATACCACCATATCGGTGTGACAGTAAATTGCACGGCGCAGACGCAGTGACCGTGGATTAAAACAGAGTGGGAGGGAGCCAGCGTTTTTTAACCATCTCCCCGCTCGAAAAACTCTATTCAATAAATGGCCCCCAGATTGGGGACGCTAGGAGGGATTAAACTGATGAGAATAGTACTACAGAAAATACCACTCATATCGGGTGACAGTAAATTGCACGGCGCAGACGCAGTCACCGTGGTTTAAAACAGAGTGGAGGGAGCCAGCGTTTTTTTAACCATCTCCCGCTCGAAAACTCTATTCAATAAATGGCCCCCAGATTGTGGACGTTAGAGGGATTAAACTGATGAGAATAGTACTACAGAAAATACCACTATATCGGGTGTGACAGTAAATTGCACGGCGCAGACGCAGTCACCGTGGGTTTAAAAACAGAGTGGAGGGAGCCAGCGCTTAATCCATCTCCCCGTCTCGAAAAACCTATTCAATAAATGGCCCCCAGATTGGGGACGTTAGATGGATTAAACTGATGAGAATAGTACTACAGAAAATACCACTCATATCGGGTGTGACAGTAAATTGCATGGCGCAGACGCAGTGACCGTGGATTAAAACAGAGTGAGGGAGCCAGCGTTTTTTAACCATCTCCCGCTCGAAAAACCTATTCAATAAATGGCCCCCAGATTGTGGACGTTAGAGGGATTAAACTGATGAGAATAGTACTACAGAAAATACCACTCATATCTGGTGTGACAGTAAATTGCACGGCGCAGACGCAGTGACCGTGGTGAGCAAACAGAGTGGTGGGAGCCAAAGCGCTTTTTTAACCACCTGCCCGTTCAAAACCTATTCAATAAATGGCCCCCAGATTAGGATCAAGTTAGAGGGATTAAACTGATGAGAATAGTACTACAGAAAATACCACTCATATCGGTGTGACAGTAAATTGCACGGCGCAGACGCAGTCACCGTGGATTAAAACAGAGTGGAGGGAGCCAGCGTTTTTTTAACCATCTCCCCGTTCGAAAAAATCTATTCAATAAATGGCCCCCAGATTGGGGGACGTTAGAGGATTAAACTGATGAGAATAGTACTACAGAAAATACCACTCATATCGGGTGTGACAGTAAATTGCACGGCGCAGACGCAGTGACCGTGGATTTAAAAACAGAGTGGAGGGAGCCAGCGTTTTTTAACCATCTCCCCGTTCGAAAAAATCTATTCAATAAATGGCCCCCCAGATTGGGGGACGTTAGAGGATTAAACTGATGAGAATAGTACTACAGAAAATACCACTCATATCGGGTGTGACAGTAAATTGCACGGCGCAGGCGCATGAGAATAGTACTACAGAAAATACCACTCATATCGGGTGTGACAGTAAATTGCACGGCGCAGGCGCAGTGACCGTGGATTTAAAAACAGAGTGGAGGGAGCCAGCGTTTTTTTAACCATCTCCCGTTCGAAAAAATCTATTCAATAAATGGCCCCCAGATTGGGGGACGTTAGAGGATTAAACTGATGAGAATAGTACTACAGAAAATACCACTCATATCGGGTGTGACAGTAAATTGCACGGCGCAGGCGCAGTCACCGTGGTTTAAAACAGAGTGGAGGGAGCCAGCGTTTTTTTAACCATCTCCCCGTTCGAAAAAATCTATTCAATAAATGGCCCCCAGATTGGGGGACGTTAGAGGATTAAACTGATGAGAATAGTACTACAGAAAATACCACTCATATCGGGTGTGACAGTAAATTGCACGGCGCAGACGCAGTGACCGTGGATTTAAAACAGAGTGGAGGGAGCCAGCGTTTTTTTAACCATCTCCCCGTTCGAAAAAATCTATTCAATAAATGGCCCCCCAGATTGGGGGACGTTAGAGGGATTAAACTGATGAGAATAGTACTACAGAAAATACCACTCATATCGGGTGTGACAGTAAATTGCACGGCGCAGACGCAGTGACCGTGGATTAAAAACAGAGTGGGAGGGAGCCAGCGTTTTTTTAACCATCTCCCCGTTCGAAAAAATCTATTCAATAAATGGCCCCCAGATTGGGGGACGTTAGAGGATTAAACTGATGAGAATAGTACTACAGAAAATACCACTCATATCGGGTGTGACAGTAAATTGCACGGCGCAGACGCAGTCACCGTGGATTTAAAAACAGAGTGGAGGGAGCCAGCGTTTTTTTAACCATCTCCCCGTTCGAAAAAATCTATTCAATAAATGGCCCCCCAGATTGGGGGACGTTAGAGGATTAAACTGATGAGAATAGTACTACAGAAAATACCACTCATATCGGGTGTGACAGTAAATTGCACGGCGCAGACGCAGTGACCGTGGATTTAAAACAGAGTGGAGGGAGCCAGCGTTTTTTTAACCATCTCCCCGTTCGAAAAAATCTATTCAATAAATGGCCCCCAGATTGGGGGACGTTAGAGGATTAAACTGATGAGAATAGTACTACAGAAAATACCACTCATATCGGGTGTGACAGTAAATTGCACGGCGCAGACGCAGTGACCGTGGTTTAAAACAGAGTGGAGGGAGCCAGCGTTTTTTTAACCATCTCCCCGTTCGAAAAAATCTATTCAATAAATGGCCCCCCAGATTGGGGGACGTTAGAGGATTAAACTGATGAGAATAGTACTACAGAAAATACCACTCATATCGGGTGTGACAGTAAATTGCACGGCGCAGGCGCAGTGACCGTGGTTTAAAACAGAGTGGAGGGAGCCAGCGTTTTTTAACCATCTCCCCGTTCGAAAAAATCTATTCAATAAATGGCCCCCAGATTGGGGGACGTTAGAGGATTAAACTGATGAGAATAGTACTACAGAAAATACCACTCATATCGGGTGTGACAGTAAATTGCATGGCGCAGGCGCAGTGACCGTGGATTAAAACAGAGTGGAGGGAGCCAGCGTTTTTTTAACCATCTCCCCGTTCGAAAAAACCTATTCAATAAATGGCCCCCAGATTGGGGGACGTTAGAGGATTAAACTGATGAGAATAGTACTACAGAAAATACCACTCATATCGGGTGTGACAGTAAATTGCACGGCGCAGGCGCAGTGACCGTGGATTAAAAACAGAGTGGAGGGAGCCAGCGTTTTTTAACCATCTCCCCGTTCGAAAAAATCTATTCAATAAATGGCCCCCAGATTGGGGGACGTTAGAGGATTAAACTGATGAGAATAGTACTACAGAAAATACCACTCATATCGGGTGTGACAGTAAATTGCACGGCGCAGACGCAGTCACCGTGGTTTAAAACAGAGTGGAGGGAGCCAGCGTTTTTTTAACCATCTCCCCGTTCGAAAAATCTATTCAATAAATGGCCCCCAGATTGGGGGACGTTAGAGGATTAAACTGATGAGAATAGTACTACAGAAAATACCACTCATATCGGGTGTGACAGTAAATTGCACGGCGCAGGCGCAGTGACCGTGGTTTAAAACAGAGTGGAGGGAGCCAGCGTTTTTTAACCATCTCCCCGTTCGAAAAAATCTATTCAATAAATGGCCCCCAGATTGGGGGACGTTAGAGGATTAAACTGATGAGAATAGTACTACAGAAAATACCACTCATATCGGGTGTGACAGTAAATTGCATGGCGCAGACGCAGTGACCGTGGATTAAAACAGAGTGGAGGGAGCCAGCGTTTTTTAACCATCTCCCCGTTCGAAAAAATCTATTCAATAAATGGCCCCCAGATTGGGACGTAGAGGGATTAAACTGATGAGAATAGTACTACAGAAAATGTACCACTCATATTGTGTGACAGTAAATTAAACAAGCAGACGCAGTCACAATTGGTTTAAACAGAGTGGAGGGAGCCAGCGTTTTTTAACCATCTCCCCGCTTGAAAATCTATTCAATACCAGATTGGGGACTAGAGGGATTAAACTGATGAGAATAGTACTACAGAAAATACCACTCATATCGGGTGTGACAGTAAATTGCACGGCGCAGGCGCAGTGACCGTGGATTTAAAAACAGAGTGGAGGGAGCCAGCGTTTTTTAACCATCTCCCCGTTCGAAAAAATCTATTCAATAAATGGCCCCCCAGATTGGGGGACGTTAGAGGGATTAAACTGATGAGAATAGTACTACAGAAAATACCACTCATATCGGGTGTGACAGTAAATTGCACGGCGCAGACGCAGTGACCGTGGATTAAAACAGAGTGGAGAGAGCCAGCGTTTTTTTAACCATCTCCCCGTTCGAAAAAACCTATTCAATAAATGGCCCCCAGATTGGGGGACGTTAGAGGATTAAACTGATGAGAATAGTACTACAGAAAATACCACTCATATCGGGTGTG
The DNA here is from genome assembly GCA_033119425.1 of Bufotes viridis. Classification (NCBI taxonomy): domain Eukaryota; kingdom Metazoa; phylum Chordata; class Amphibia; order Anura; family Bufonidae; genus Bufotes; species Bufotes viridis. The sequence continues at coordinate 8,395 of JAKVIS010001878.1, forward strand.
ACAGTAAATTGCACGGCGCAGACGCAGTGACCGTGGTTTAAAACAGAGTGGAGGGAGCCAGCGTTTTTTTAACCATCTCCCCGTTCGAAAAAATCTATTCAATAAATGGCCCCCCAGATTGGGGGACGTTAGAGGATTAAACTGATGAGAATAGTACTACAGAAAATACCACTCATATCGGGTGTGACAGTAAATTGCACGGCGCAGACGCAGTCACCGTGGTTTAAAACAGAGTGGAGGGAGCCAGCGTTTTTTTAACCATCTCCCCGTTCGAAAAAATCTATTCAATAAATGGCCCCCCAGATTGGGGGACGTTAGAGGATTAAACTGATGAGAATAGTACTACAGAAAATACCACTCATATCGGGTGTGACAGTAAATTGCATGGCGCAGGCGCAGTGACCGTGGATTTAAAACAGAGTGGAGGGAGCCAGCGTTTTTTTAACCATCTCCCCGTTCGAAAAAATCTATTCAATAAATGGCCCCCAGATTGGGGGACGTTAGAGGATTAAACTGATGAGAATAGTACTACAGAAAATACCACTCATATCGGGTGTGACAGTAAATTGCACGGCGCAGGCGCAGTGACCGTGGATTTAAAACAGAGTGGAGGGAGCCAGCGTTTTTTAACCATCTCCCCGTTCGAAAAAATCTATTCAATAAATGGCCCCCCAGATTGGGGGACGTTAGAGGATTAAACTGATGAGAATAGTACTACAGAAAATACCACTCATATCGGGTGTGACAGTAAATTGCACGGCGCAGACGCAGTGACCGTGGTTTAAAACAGAGTGGAGGGAGCCAGCGTTTTTTTAACCATCTCCCCGTTCGAAAAAATCTATTCAATAAATGGCCCCCAGATTGGGGGACGTTAGAGGATTAAACTGATGAGAATAGTACTACAGAAAATACCACTCATATCGGGTGTGACAGTAAATTGCACGGCGCAGACGCAGTGACCGTGGTTTAAAACAGAGTGGAGGGAGCCAGCGTTTTTTTAACCATCTCCCCGTTCGAAAAATCTATTCAATAAATGGCCCCCAGATTGGGGGACGTTAGAGGATTAAACTGATGAGAATAGTACTACAGAAAATACCACTCATATCGGGTGTGACAGTAAATTGCACGGCGCAGACGCAGTGACCGTGGTTTAAAACAGAGTGGAGGGAGCCAGCGTTTTTTAACCATCTCCCCGTTATAAATCTATTCACAACACTTGATTCCCAGATTGGGGACTAGAGGGATTAAACTGATGAGAATAGTACTACAGAAAATACCACTCCACTTGGTGTGACAATTGCACGGGCGTAGACGCAGTGACCGTGGTTTAAAAATGCAACAGAGTGGAGGGAGCGTTTTTTAACCATCTCCCCTGCTCGAAAAATTATTCAATAAATGGCCCCCAGATTGGGGGACGTTAGAGGGATTAAACTGATGAGAATAGTACTACAGAAAATACCACTCATATCGGGTGTGACAGTAAATTGCACGGCGCAGACGCAGTGACCGTGGATTAAAACAGAGTGGAGGGAGCCAGCGTTTTTTTAACCATCTCCCCGTTCGAAAAAATCTATTCAATAAATGGCCCCCCAGATTGGGGGACGTTAGAGGATTAAACTGATGAGAATAGTACTACAGAAAATACCACTCATATCGGGTGTGACAGTAAATTGCACGGCGCAGGCGCAGTCACCGTGGTTTAAAACAGAGTGGAGGGAGCCAGCGTTTTTTTAACCATCTCCCCGTTCGAAAAAATCTATTCAATAAATGGCCCCCAGATTGGGGGACGTTAGAGGATTAAACTGATGAGAATAGTACTACAGAAAATACCACTCATATCGGGTGTGACAGTAAATTGCATGGCGCAGACGCAGTGACCGTGGATTAAAACAGAGTGGAGGGAGCCAGCGTTTTTTTAACCATCTCCCCGTTCGAAAAAATCTATTCAATAAATGGCCCCCAGATTGGGGGACGTTAGAGGGATTAAACTGATGAGAATAGTACTACAGAAAATACCACTCATATCGGGTGTGACAGTAAATTGCACGGCGCAGACGCAGTCACCGTGGATTTAAAACAGAGTGGAGGGAGCCAGCGTTTTTTTAACCATCTCCCCGTTCGAAAAATCTATTCAATAAATGGCCCCCAGATTGGGGACGTTAGAGGGATTAAACTGATGAGAATAGTACTACAGAAAATACCACTCATATCGGGTGTGACAGTAAATTGCACGGCGCAGACGCAGTGACCGTGGTTTAAAACAGAGTGGAGGGAGCCAGCGTTTTTTAACCATCTCCCCGTTCGAAAAAATCTATTCAATAAATGGCCCCCCAGATTGGGGGACGTTAGAGGATTAAACTGATGAGAATAGTACTACAGAAAATACCACTCATATCGGGTGTGACAGTAAATTGCATGGCGCAGGCGCAGTGACCGTGGATTTAAAACAGAGTGGAGGGAGCCAGCGTTTTTTTAACCATCTCCCCGTTCGAAAAAACCTATTCAATAAATGGCCCCCCAGATTGGGGAGTCAGGGACGCTAGAGGGATTAAACTGATGAGAATAGTACTACAGAAAATGCCACTCATATCGGGTGTGACAGTGCAACTGCAACGGGCGCAGACGCCAGTGACCCGTGGATTAAAAACAGAGTAGGGAGTGGAGCCAGCATGCTTTAGCCATCTCCCCGTCTTCAAAAATCTATTCAACAAATGGCCCCCAGATTGGGGACGCAGAGGGATTAAACTGATGAGAATAGTACTACAGAAAATACCACTCATATCGGGTGTGACAGTAAATTGCACGGCGCAGGCGCAGTGACCGTGGTTTAAAACAGAGTGGAGGGAGCCAGCGTTTTTTTAACCATCTCCCCGTTCGAAAAAATCTATTCAATAAATGGCCCCCAGATTGGGGGACGTTAGAGGATTAAACTGATGAGAATAGTACTACAGAAAATACCACTCATATCGGGTGTGACAGTAAATTGCACGGCGCAGGCGCAGTGACCGTGGTTTAAAACAGAGTGGAGGGAGCCAGCGTTTTTTTAACCATCTCCCCGTTCGAAAAAATCTATTCAATAAATGGCCCCCAGATTGGGGGACGTTAGAGGATTAAACTGATGAGAATAGTACTACAGAAAATACCACTCATATCGGGTGTGACAGTAAATTGCACGGCGCAGGCGCAGTGACCGTGGTTTAAAACAGAGTGGAGGGAGCCAGCGTTTTTTAACCATCTCCCCGTTCGAAAAAATCTATTCAATAAATGGCCCCCCAGATTGGGGGACGTTAGAGGGATTAAACTGATGAGAATAGTACTACAGAAAATACCACTCATATCGGGTGTGACAGTAAATTGCACGGCGCAGGCGCAGTCACCGTGGTTTAAAACAGAGTGGAGGGAGCCAGCGTTTTTTTAACCATCTCCCCGTTCGAAAAAATCTATTCAATAAATGGCCCCCAGATTGGGGGACGTTAGAGGATTAAACTGATGAGAATAGTACTACAGAAAATACCACTCATATCGGGTGTGACAGTAAATTGCACGGCGCAGGCGCAGTGACCGTGGATTTAAAACAGAGTGGAGAGAGCCAGCGTTTTTTTAACCATCTCCCCGTTCGAAAAAATCTATTCAATAAATGGCCCCCAGATTGGGGGACGTTAGAGGATTAAACTGATGAGAATAGTACTACAGAAAATACCACTCATATCGGGTGTGACAGTAAATTGCACGGCGCAGACGCAGTGACCGTGGTTTAAAACAGAGTGGAGGGAGCCAGCGTTTTTTAACCATCTCCCCGTTCGAAAAAATCTATTCAATAAATGGCCCCCCAGATTGGGGGACGTTAGAGGATTAAACTGATGAGAATAGTACTACAGAAAATACCACTCATATCGGGTGTGACAGTAAATTGCACGGCGCAGACGCAGTCACCGTGGTTTAAAACAGAGTGGAGGGAGCCAGCGTTTTTTTAACCATCTCCCCGTTCGAAAAAATCTATTCAATAAATGGCCCCCAGATTGGGGGACGTTAGAGGATTAAACTGATGAGAATAGTACTACAGAAAATACCACTCATATCGGGTGTGACAGTAAATTGCATGGCGCAGACGCAGTGACCGTGGATTTAAAACAGAGTGGAGGGAGCCAGCGTTTTTTAACCATCTCCCCGTTCGAAAAAATCTATTCAATAAATGGCCCCCCAGATTGGGGGACGTTAGAGGATTAAACTGATGAGAATAGTACTACAGAAAATACCACTCATATCGGGTGTGACAGTAAATTGCACGGCGCAGACGCAGTCACCGTGGATTAAAACAGAGTGGAGGGAGCCAGCGTTTTTTAACCATCTCCCCGTTCGAAAAAATCTATTCAATAAATGGCCCCCCAGATTGGGGGACGTTAGAGGATTAAACTGATGAGAATAGTACTACAGAAAATACCACTCATATCGGGTGTGACAGTAAATTGCACGGCGCAGACGCAGTGACCGTGGATTTAAAACAGAGTGGAGGGAGCCAGCGTTTTTTAACCATCTCCCCGTTCGAAAAAATCTATTCAATAAATGGCCCCCCAGATTGGGGGACGTTAGAGGATTAAACTGATGAGAATAGTACTACAGAAAATACCACTCATATCGGGTGTGACAGTAAATTGCACGGCGCAGGCGCAGTCACCGTGGTTTAAAACAGAGTGGAGGGAGCCAGCGTTTTTTAACCATCTCCCCGTTCGAAAAAATCTATTCAATAAATGGCCCCCCAGATTGGGGGACGTTAGAGGATTAAACTGATGAGAATAGTACTACAGAAAATACCACTCATATCGGGTGTGACAGTAAATTGCATGGCGCAGACGCAGTGACCGTGGATTAAAACAGAGTGGAGGGAGCCAGCGTTTTTTAACCATCTCCCCGTTCGAAAAAATCTATTCAATAAATGGCCCCCAGATTGGGGGACGTTAGAGGATTAAACTGATGAGAATAGTACTACAGAAAATACCACTCATATCGGGTGTGACAGTAAATTGCACGGCGCAGGCGCAGTCACCGTGGTTTAAAACAGAGTGGAGGGAGCCAGCGTTTTTTAACCATCTCCCCGTTCGAAAAAATCTATTCAATAAATGGCCCCCCAGATTGGGGGACGTTAGAGGATTAAACTGATGAGAATAGTACTACAGAAAATACCACTCATATCGGGTGTGACAGTAAATTGCACGGCGCAGACGCAGTGACCGTGGATTAAAACAGAGTGGAGGGAGCCAGCGTTTTTTAACCATCTCCCCGTTCGAAAAAATCTATTCAATAAATGGCCCCCAGATTGGGGGACGTTAGAGGATTAAACTGATGAGAATAGTACTACAGAAAATACCACTCATATCGGGTGTGACAGTAAATTGCACGGCGCAGACGCAGTCACCGTGGTTTAAAACAGAGTGGAGGGAGCCAGCGTTTTTTAACCATCTCCCGTTCGAAAAAATCTATTCAATAAATGGCCCCCCAGATTGGGGGACGTTAGAGGATTAAACTGATGAGAATAGTACTACAGAAAATACCACTCATATCGGGTGTGACAGTAAATTGCACGGCGCAGGCGCTAGTCACCGTGGTTTAAAACAGAGTGGAGGGAGCCAGCGTTTTTTAACCATCTCCCCGTTCGAAAAAATCTATTCAATAAATGGCCCCCAGATTGGGGGACGTTAGAGGATTAAACTGATGAGAATAGTACTACAGAAAATACCACTCATATCGGGTGTGACAGTAAATTGCACGGCGCAGGCGCAGTCACCGTGGTTTAAAACAGAGTGGAGGGAGCCAGCGTTTTTTAACCATCTCCCGTTCGAAAAAATCTATTCAATAAATGGCCCCCCAGATTGAGGGACGTTAGAGGGGATTAAGCTGATGAGAATAGTACTACAGAAAAATACCACTCATATCGGGTGTGTGACAGTAAATTGCATGGCGCAGACGCAGTGACCGTATGGTTTAAAACAGAGTGGGAGAGAGCCAGCGTTTTTTTAATCCATCTCCCTGCCTCGAAAACCTAGCCCAATAAATGGGCCCCCCAGATTGGGGACGCTAGAGGGATTAAACTGGTGATGAGTAGTACTACAGAAAATACCACTCATATCGGGTGTGACAGTAAATTGCACGGCGCAGGCGCAGTCACCGTGGTTTAAAACAGAGTGGAGGGAGCCAGCGTTTTTTAACCATCTCCCCGTTCGAAAAAATCTATTCAATAAATGGCCCCCCAGATTGGGGGACGTTAGAGGATTAAACTGATGAGAATAGTACTACAGAAAATACCACTCATATCGGGTGTGACAGTAAATTGCACGGCGCAGGCGCAGTCACCGTGGTTTAAAACAGAGTGGAGGGAGCCAGCGTTTTTTTAACCATCTCCCCGTTCGAAAAATCTATTCAATAAATGGCCCCCAGATTGGGGGACGTTAGAGGATTAAACTGATGAGAATAGTACTACAGAAAATACCACTCATATCGGGTGTGACAGTAAATTGCACGGCGCAGGCGCAGTGACCGTGGTTTAAAACAGAGTGGAGGGAGCCAGCGTTTTTTAACCATCTCCCCGTTCGAAAAAATCTATTCAATAAATGGCCCCCAGATTGGGGGACGTTAGAGGATTAAACTGATGAGAATAGTACTACAGAAAATACCACTCATATCGGGTGTGACAGTAAATTGCACGGCGCAGGCGCAGTGACCGTGGTTTAAAACAGAGTGGAGGGAGCCAGCGTTTTTTAACCATCTCCCCGTTCGAAAAATCTATTCAATAAATGGCCCCCAGATTGGGGGACGTTAGAGGGATTAAACTGATGAGAATAGTACTACAGAAAATACCACTCATATCGGGTGTGACAGTAAATTGCACGGCGCAGACGCAGTGACCGTGGATTTAAAACAGAGTGGAGGGAGCCAGCGTTTTTTAACCATCTCCCCGTTCGAAAAAATCTATTCAATAAATGGCCCCCAGATTGGGGGACGTTAGAGGATTAAACTGATGAGAATAGTACTACAGAAAATACCACTCATATCGGGTGTGACAGTAAATTGCACGGCGCAGGCGCAGTGACCGTGGTATTAAAACAGAGTGGAGGGAGCCAGCGTTTTTTTAACCATCTCCCGTTCGAAAAAATCTATTCAATAAATGGCCCCCCAGATTGGGGGACGTTAGAGGATTAAACTGATGAGAATAGTACTACAGAAAATACCACTCATATCGGGTGTGACAGTAAATTGCACGGCGCAGGCGCAGTGACCGTGGATTAAAACAGAGTGGAGGGAGCCAGCGTTTTTTTAACCATCTCCCCGTTCGAAAAAATCTATTCAATAAATGGCCCCCAGATTGGGGGACGTTAGAGGATTAAACTGATGAGAATAGTACTACAGAAAATACCACTCATATCGGGTGTGACAGTAAATTGCACGGCGCAGACGCAGTGACCGTGGATTTAAAACAGAGTGGAGGGAGCCAGCGTTTTTTTAACCATCTCCCCGTTCGAAAAAATCTATTCAATAAATGGCCCCCAGATTGGGGGACGTTAGAGGATTAAACTGATGAGAATAGTACTACAGAAAATACCACTCATATCGGGTGTGACAGTAAATTGCACGGCGCAGACGCAGTGACCGTGGTTTAAAACAGAGTGGAGAGAGCCAGCGTTTTTTAACCATCTCCCCAGTTCGAAAAAATCTATTCAATAAATGGCCCCCAGATTGGGGGACGTTAGAGGATTAAACTGATGAGAATAGTACTACAGAAAATACCACTCATATCGGGTGTGACAGTAAATTGCACGGCGCAGGCGCAGTGACCGTGGATTTAAAAACAGAGTGGGAGGGAGCCAGCGTTTTTTTAACCATCTCCCCGTTCGAAAAATCTATTCAATAAATGGCCCCCCAGATTGGGGGGACGTTAGAGGGATTAAACTGATGAGAATAGTACTACAGAAAATACCACTCATATCGGGTGTGACAGTAAATTGCACGGCGCAGGCGCAGTGACCGTGGTTTAAAACAGAGTGGAGGGAGCCAGCGTTTTTTAACCATCTCCCGTTCGAAAAAATCTATTCAATAAATGGCCCCCCAGATTGGGGGACGTTAGAGGATTAAACTGATGAGAATAGTACTACAGAAAATACCACTCATATCGGGTGTGACAGTAAATTGCACGGCGCAGGCGCAGTGACCGTGGTTTAAAACAGAGTGGAGGGAGCCAGCGTTTTTTTAACCATCTCCCCGTTCGAAAAAATCTATTCAATAAATGGCCCCCCAGATTGGGGGACGTTAGAGGGATTAAACTGATGAGAATAGTACTACAGAAAATACCACTCATATCGGGTGTGACAGTAAATTGCATGGCGCAGACGCAGTGACCGTGGATTAAAACAGAGTGGAGGGAGCCAGCGTTTTTTTAACCATCTCCCCGTTCGAAAAAATCTATTCAATAAATGGCCCCCCAGATTGGGGGACGTTAGAGGATTAAACTGATGAGAATAGTACTACAGAAAATACCACTCATATCGGGTGT
>JAKVIS010001879.1:0-27949 GCA_033119425.1 Bufotes viridis
CACTGATTGGGGTGGTGGTAGCCATAGTGGGCTTTGTTTGGTGTGTGTGTATATATATTAGAAATGTATTGAAATGTTTTTCACAGTTTTGGAACATCATCCTTCCGGACGAGAAGACTATTGCTAATTATTCAATTAATAAAAATAAAAAATTGAGGAAATTCAAAAAATTGCAAGAAGAATATTGAAAAGGCACAGAAAAAGCAGAAAGAAAAGTATGCAAAGAGAATAGCCAAAAATACAAGAACCTAAAGTACAAGATTGGTGATGAAGTCCTTCTGTATAACATGAGGAAGCGGGGCAGAAAAGGAGGAAGGATAGAGCCGGACTTCACTGGTCCTTATACCATCACGGACATTGATGGGAAGGTTGTAAAACTGGCTACCTTGGACGGTGTTGCACTTATGAAAAGCTAAGTGTAGACCACATAAAGCCTTACTATCCAAGTCGGGCAACTAAAGTTGACAGGCAAGAAGAGGAGGTCAACTTTACACATGAAATTACCACCCATGTGTCCTCCGTTACAAGGCCGTCAGTCATATGTTATGCACCCAAACTGGAGATCATTGCTGAGGTGAACTAAAATTTTAGATCTAGTTTTAATTTGTATTATATATAACAATGCATACAAAAAGGGATGATTTTGATTATCTATACTTTTATGTATTTTTATGTAAATGTAATGTTAAATTTATGTGATTAACGCTAATCTTGAGGTTTTTTCAAAGCCATCTGTAATCATTCAGTGTATTTCACAGCATAGAGGACAGAGGTAGCAGTTACTGGATTCAAAGTTTAAATATTGACCCTGTTGGTCATTTGTTTGGCCATGCCCTGTTGGTGTGGCCTTTAAATTTGTTGCCCATTCTGGGCCTTTTATTTTTCTTTAACAAGTTGCCACTGTTTGGCCTCATGTTCTATCCAGTTCTTGTTATCATTAATCTTAAGAGTTTGATATTATACAAATAAGCGTATACAGGTGGAGTTATCCCACTTTTTAAAAATTAATCTTAATGACTACAATTTATTATAATTTTTTTTTTTTTTTTTCTTAGTTAAAATGCTATGCGAATCGGAAGACGATGGCTCAGTTCAAGCAGTGGTCGAACCGTATAAGTTGTATATGTCATCATTCCATGCACTGCGTGGCACAGCGTGGCTGGTGGATGAGGTAAGCAAATATATTGATAATAAATCACAATGCCGAATCTTACTTTTTTTTTTAAATACCTAATTTTTTATTTACTTCAGGTGATTAATGCATACCTGCGCTATCTGACTGTAAATTATCAGGTAAATGTGAATTCCATGTATTCTGTTTTGTCTGTTGCGTTGTAATTTTACATTAAAACATTTTTAATCTATTGAAATAGGAACCAGTTCGCCAGTTAGATGCAGTACTGTCCTCTGCGTTGTTTTCTGGACAAATACATAGGCTTGGAAAGGTTAGTCACTACTTACAATTACAGTTATACATCCAAAATAAGTAGACAATTAGATGAGGTTCCCATCCGAAGATCTATGGATTTGCCCTGTCAACTTTGGATCTCACTGGATTTTGTTGGTAATTATAGCACTATTTTGAACTACCTTCTTATCCTTATGTTGTCATGGCCAACTGGATTCTATGTAATGTATCGATAAAGAATAACCCTATGACATCACAATTTTTTTTCGTCTATACAGGGTTGACCAAAAGTTAGGGTACAGTTGAATCTCTAAAACTGCTGTGGGGTACACATGTTGTATCTTACCTCCACTATTTCTAACCGACACAGATCTTTTAATGCATGTAATTTTAAATCAAACTATGTTGATTACACCGGTATATCTACTTTTGGTAAAACTATAATAAAATCATTGTTATCAACACTTCTGTGTGATTTCATCATATATATAATTATATATTATTTTTTTTAGGCTGTCATACAGTCCAAGAAGATACTTATGCTGATGGATACAATGGGAGACGAAAGAAACTATATTTTAGAGTAAACCACAACTGGAAGTAAGTTTGGCAGTGAAAATATTTTTTTTAATTTAAGGGTTTTTCCTATCTCAGACAATGGGAGCATAAAGCTAGGATATACCCCCCATTGTCTCGTAGGTGCTGGGCCCAGAAAGTTAAGGAGGGTGCACTGCGCATGCACGGCCACCCTCCATTACTGTCTGTGTGGCCGCCAAAATGGCTAAGCACTGGTTTGGCTACTTCTGTCTGCTCAAAGAACTGAATTGGAAAGGGGCGCTCCCATTCACTACAATGGCAGAGGCAGGGAGAAGCAATGGGTGGTAGACGGACGACAGGAAATCTGGGGTTTTCAAGCTACTTCTCTCCTTCCTCTGTTCTCGATATGGGTGCTGGTCCCAGCGGTGGGACCTGCACTACTAGCGATATTCCCCCAATTGTCCAAGATGGGAAGCTTTCATTGTGTGTGTGTGTGTATATATATATATATATATATATATATATATATATATATATTCCAAAAAGAGGCAGCACTCCGATGTCCGTGAAAGAAAGTGACCATCTTTAATCCCCTTGCAACTTTTGGTCCTCACAATGGGACCTTTTTCAAGCTTTGGATTCTATATACTTGGGTTCCTGTTCAAGCCCTAGGGGATTTGCACCCTCTTGCATTATACTGTGCTGCTGAGATTTTTTGATATATATTCTTATGTTTTTGAGGACGCACAAACTGGAGGAGCAGGAAACGCAGTGGATCATATGTACCATGGATCACCACAATCAGCAGGATTCTAGTAGCTGTGGCGTATTAATCTTGATGGTAAACAATTTTCAAATGCTGGAAAATACACTAAGGCCTTGTTTACACTTCAGTTTTTTGATCAGTTATTGTGAGCCAAAACTAGATGTGGATCAAAAACACAGAATTGTTGCAGATCTTTTTTAATACCTTATCTCTGTTTAGCCTCCACTCCTGGTTTTGGCTCACCAAAAATGATATAGATAACTGATCAAATAACGAAGGTGTGAACAAGCCATAACAAATGTTAACAGTACCCAATTCCCTGCAGAACCAAAGGGGCGAATAGGCTGTGCCCACACTCCAATCCCCCCACCCCCACTTTTTACATAGCAGAACTTCTATCTGCTTAAAGTGTCCTTTTTAACTTCTTCTCAAATGTACATTGATATGTTACAGTTTGCCAAGGAGTTCCTGCAGTTGAGGTCAATCTCTGAAGTACCAACGTCTGCTGAATATATAACTATGTCAAGACTCGAAATAGCATGTGCCCTACTGCAGTATAAAGGTGAGTTTTTCACTAATTCAAACTGATTAGCATGCTCTCCTGTGGGGGATAATGGGGTCCATGCTTGATACTCATGGAGAAGGTCAAGCATTGAATACATTTTTTTTTTTCATATCTTGTAGTCTCCATTTTCAATCTCTTTATTTCTTTTGACCAACAACTGTATTTATTAACCACCATCCTCAATTTTTTTTTTTTTTAGATTTGCGTTGAGATGAGGGAGATCATCTGACTTAAAGAAGACTTCGCTGATTCCGGTGACATAGGAGACAACAGCAGACTTCCACTTAGCCGGTTTCGAACACATGTTGCAGACACGACTGAACAGTCTTCCAGTGACCATGTTGGAAACCACGTTTCCTTTTACGAGCCAATTTATAATTAAATTATCATACATGATGTGTAAAGTGCTTATAATTTTGTTGTACATTAACGTATATTGTTGACAGCTTTTACAAGATGTTTTGTATAAACTTTATTTTCTGCATCCCATTTTTAGACGTTTCAGAGATGTTTTAGAGATAAACACCGAAAAAATAAATTTCTTATGTTGACCAATGATTGTAGGGATGTTTTTTAGGTGTTAATTCCTTTAAAAGACACCACCTCAGCCCCCCTAGCTTTAACCCCCTTAATGACCAGACCACTTTTTACAATTCTGCACTACACTACTTTCACCATTTATTGCTCGGTCATACAACTTACCACCCAAATGAATTTTACCTCCTTTTCTTCTCACTAATAGAGCTTTCATTTGGTGCTATTTCATTGATGACATTTTTACTTTATAAAAATGACCAAAATTTTATAAAAAAAAAAAAACATTTTTCACTTTGTTTGATTTTTCATATAGAACTACATTTCTATATAACTTTTTTAATCTCTAAAATTATTGGTCAACATGTCTTCAATAAAAAAAAGTAATAAGTGTATATTTATTGGTTTGGGTAAAATTTATAGCGTTTACAAACTATGGTGCAAAAAATTAAGCACTTTGACTTTCTAAACACCTGTCATGTTTCCAAAGTCTCTACAATGCCCAGACGGTAGAAACACCCCACAAATGACCCAATTTCAGAAAGTAGACACCCTAAGGCAGGATGCCCAACCTGCGGCCCTCCAGATGTTGCAAAACTACAACTCCCACCATGCATGGACAGCCATCAGTCTACAGCAGGGCATTGTGGGAGTTGTAGTTTTACAACAGCTGGAGGGCCGCTTGTTGGGCATCCGTGCCCTAAGGTATTCGCTGATGGGCATAGTGAGTTCATCGAAGTTTTTATTTTTTGTCACAAGTTAGCGGAAATAATATATATATATATTACATGAACTCACCATACCCCTTACGGAATACCTTGTGGTGTCATCTTCCTAAAATTGGGTTACTTGTGTGGTATTTTTTTACTGCCCTGGTATTTTTGTGGCCCTAAAGCATAAGAAGTCTTGGATCAAAATGCCTAACAATACCCTCCTAATAGGTACTTATTGGAATTTGGGCCCCTTTGGGCACCTAGACTGGAAAAAAGAGTGTCACTCATGTGGTATTGCCGTATTCAGGAGAAGTAGGGTAATGTGTTTTGGGGGTGTATTTTTACATATACTCATACTGGGTGAGAGAAATATCTCTCTAAATGACTTTTTTTTTATTATTTTATAAAAAAGTGATACAACGCCCAAATTCCCATGCGTACCTTTTAGGCAGGGTTCAGACTCTGTGCGTCCGCTAGCGCGTATGACGCTCTATTTTTACTTTTATTTTCGCATCGTGAAAATGAAAGTAAAAATCGCACGTCGGGCGCGCGTTTGCGCTATATATCCCTATGGGGGACGCGTGTCAATACGCCCCAAAGAAGCTCCTGTACTCTGGCGTAGGGCGTTTACAGCGAGTTCATATGCGCTGTAAAAACGCTCAGGTGAGAACCATGCCCATAGGGAAACATTTTGTTTTTCGCTTGTTGGTGCGTTTTACAGCGCGTAGGGAACGCGCTGTAAAACGCTCAAGTCTGAACCCAGCCTAAGGCATTTGGATCCCAGACTTCTCAAGCTTTAGGACCCATAAAATGCCAGGGCAGTATAATTATCCACATGTAAACCCATTTGGGAAGGAAGACACCCCAAGGTATTCTGTGAGGGGCATGGCGAGTTCATAGAATTTTATTTTTTGGCACAATTTAGGGAAAATTAAAGATTTTGATTTTTCTCACAAAAGTCTCCCTTTCCGTTAACTTCTGACAAAACACTTACATTTTTTATGGACTCAATATGCCCCTCAGCGAATACCTTGGGGTGTCTTCTTTCCAAAATGGGGTCATTTGTGGGTGTTTGTACTGCCCTGGCATTTGAGGGTGTCCACAATCATTACACGTATGGCCAGCATTAGGGGTTTCTGCTATTCTTATATTGAGCATACGGTTAATGAGATGTTTTTTTTTTTTCTTCGGTTCAGCCTCTGGGCTGAAATTAAAAAATGAACGGCACAGATTTCTTCATTTGCATCGATCAATGCGGATGAAAAAATCTCTGCCCCAAAATTTGCAAAAACAAAAAATAATGGGAAAGGACATAGGAGTGCTTGTAAGGGCTCATGCACATGGCCGTGTACATGAGCCCTAAAGCTGTGATTGCTCTAAGGGACCCTTAGGCCACATTTACACATCTGCAATTTTGCGGAACAGAATTGCGTATCCATTCATTTCTATGGGGAAAGACTTGGTACCGGTCGGATCCGGAACTGCAGATCCGCACAAATATAGATCATGTACTATTATTGTCCGCAACTGCGGACAAGAAAAGGCATTTTCTATGTAATTATGGCAAAATGCGGAAAGCGCAGTGCCAGTGTCCGTGTTTTGCGGTGACAGGGGTAATCAGGGAGTTATTGGGTGATCAGGGGTTAATCAGTGACAGGTAGGGGGTTTATTGTGGTGCTTGGTGCAACTTACAAAGCTACCTGTTCCTCTGGTGGTGGATCGCAGCAAAGGGGACCACCAGAGGACCAGATAGCAAGTATGTTAGATGCTGTTCACGAAACAGCGTCTAATGTACTTTTTGGATGCGATTTTTTTTAATTAATTTTTTTATTATTATCTACAGCCTGCCAGCGCATGATCAGCACTGGCAGGCTGAAGATTAACTTTAGAACGGCCACGTCGTTGTGAACTTGCACGCTTGCCTCAAATCTCGCGAGATGACGCATACATACAACGAAGAGGAATAACCCGGCCATCTGCAGGGCGATTCCTTCACTAGGCGGTCAGGAGCTGGTTAAGAAATGGAATTGTGAACTTTTGTTACAGGAAATGGTGCTAGGATTATCTTTATTGCTACCACAATAGTTCCTTCTGCTCCATTTTTGTCAGTTACATGATTGCTGGTAAGGCACCATCAGGTCCCTCCTGCACATGGGTTTCCACATCAAAAATCATAAACCCAATCCTACTGGATTAATCCTGACTGCCTGTTATGTCTGTCTGCTTATACACAAACAGAAGTCTGCAAATAAAATTTCAAATACATTTGTTTTCATATCTTATTTATTATGCAAACGTATCACTAAAATATTCAACAGCGCTTTAAAGACATTGGCATCACTCTTTCGCCACTGGGGCTCACAATTGAAGGTCCCCATTGTCACGAACTATGGATCCGATCCTCCGGATCCCACAGCTCTGACGTAGTGGTCTGTGACGAAGTCTGCGCACACAAAGAGACCTCACTTGACCGGTGTATTACCTTCCGGCTAACACCCCCACTACGCTTCGGTAACTGCCACCACGTGGGTTCCCGGTCCACGAGCCAACTATCCAGGTCATTCACTATCACACAGATCAGTGGATGAGCCGGATATCACTTACTGACCAACCGCAGTCAGTCAATCACCCCCAGCTACAATTCCTAAATGCAATTTAACTAACTACCTTAACGTCTCTTCAAAGCAAGGTACGATATTCAGCAACTTAGAATATGGAAGACTTGGCTATTTAGATTTTATAATCTTTAATAAGAGGTAAAAAACAGTGCAGACAAATCTAAAGAAAATGACTATAAATCTACAGAATAATAATATCAATTTAAATAATTACGACAGTTCAAAATAAAGGGGCAAAGGATGAAGGAATACTTAATTTCTCTGGAGGGTTTCAGATGGTCGTTCATATGCCCTTTTAATTCCTTGCAAAAACCCGTTCAATATGTATCAGGGGAGACCCTCAAAGTTCTTCTGATACAGGGATATGCCGTCAATGTCCAATTAGGGGTCTGGTGATGTTCCATGGGTCTCTCTCCTCTGACCTCGTGCACGGACTTTTATGAACTCTCACATGGGCAGGAGACTTACTCCTGTCAACCAATGGCAGCAGAGTGACACTGGGTTCAGACCTGAGCGTTTTGAAGCCTAGCGTTTTATGCGCGTTCAAGACAGGCGTTTAGGCGCGTTTTTTCAAGCGTTTTTGTAAATAGTGTAGGCGCGTTTAACGCGCGCTTATGTGATTGACTGCATAGTGGACCAATGACCAAACAGCCCTCGCTATATATAGTTTGGCCAATCAGAGTGATTTTGAGGTGTGAAATTCCATGGTGGCTGATATTGTGTGTGTGTTGGCCAAAATGGACTGCTACAGGAGGCGACATGTTGCTGTGGTTGTGACTGCCATCCAACTGGAGCGTTTGAGGAGAAGGAGGGCCAGCAGGCGACGGTTCTGGGTCCATCCGGTGATTGCCCAGCGGCAGGAGAGGGGCCAGTTCTGGGCGCCTACCAGAACCTGCGTGCCCATGAGGACCAGTTTTTTGCCTACATGTGAATGTCCATTTCCAGGTTAGTATGTATACGTGATGTTTAATGTTTTTATTGGTTTTACAGAAAGTGTAGTAATGTCGTAATGTTAATTTGATTTATTTTTAATTGTCTCCAGCTTTGATGAGCTCCTGGGGCTGTTGGAGAGTAGTTTGATGCACCAGGACACCTTCATGCGGGACAGCATTCCACCTGTGGAAAGACTGGTCATAACTTTGCGGTAAGTTTTATATACCTCGTGTCCTTCTAAAACATGTCTATTGTGTAGCGACTGTATATGAGTGTTTTTGCTTTTTAGTACTCGTGTTGTTTCTGTGGTATGCCTGTTACTATAAATATTCAGCACATGCATCATGTAGCCACCTTTGCAAGGTGTAACCCTTCCCATGGAAAAAGACTCCAAACATATAGTTAGTAATTGTTTTATGTTTAGTGCAATAAAGAAACTCAGTACATTCCCCAACATGTTTATACGGAGTACACAAAACTGCACATAACTTTTGTGCAATACGCAAACAAAATGTTATTCCTTTTAATTAAAAAAACTAACGTAGTGGCCAACTCAAATACCGGCACTTTAATTCGCAGTACCATCTCTCACAGGTCCTCATAATCGGGCCCGGTTGTTTCTGGGTCCGGATCCCGGCTTGTAGGAATGTTTTGCCGCGTTAGAAGCTCGGCATTGGCCTGTGTGCTGGTGGTGGTGCTTGTGGATGTGGTCAGGCCATACTGGTGCCCATAATGTGGACCTTCTTGGGGGCCATGTTGGTCGTAATGTGGGCCATAGTATCGGCTATATTGTTGCACCGGTTCCCCAGGTTGAGAATATTGTTCAGCATATGGTGATCCCTGTGGCGCATACTGCTGTGGATATATTTGGCCATATGTTGTCGGATTTGTGGGCCCATGTTGGCTAAATTGGGGACCATGTGGTGGCCATATTGTTGCCCATAATGGGGGTCCTGTATAGGGGCCTGCATAGTAGGCTGCATTGGATCCTGAATGGGATGCTGCCTAGGATCCGGAATGGTATGCTGCCTAGGAGGCTGC
This sequence comes from Bufotes viridis, assembly GCA_033119425.1. Lineage (NCBI taxonomy): Eukaryota > Metazoa > Chordata > Amphibia > Anura > Bufonidae > Bufotes > Bufotes viridis. Next base: position 9,116 of record JAKVIS010001879.1, read on the forward strand.
CTAGGAGCGGGATGGGAGGCTGCCTAGGAGCGGGGATGGGAGGCTGCCTAGGAGCCGGGAGAGGAGGCTGCCTAGGAGCCGGGAGAGGAGGCTGCCTAGGAGCCGGAAGAGGAGGCTGCCTAGGAGCCGGGAGAGGAGGCTGCCTAGGAGCCGGGAGAGGAGGCTGCATAGGAGCCGGGAGAGGAGCCTGCATAGGAGCCTGCATCGGGCCATGCAATGAAGCGATTTTTGTGGCCACTTTGGTGCTCATTTCAGAGGCAACTTCTGTGGCCATTTCAGTTGCCACTTGTTGAGCGATCTTTGTGGCCTGGTGTGGTGACAGCTGCGGGGCCTGATGTTGGGCCATTACTGGTTCAAGATGTATGACCAGTTGTGTGGCCAGTTGTGTGGCCATTTGTGAGGCCAGTTGTGTGGCCTGCAGGGGTCCCGGCTGGGTTTCCTGGAATGGTGACGCAAAGTGTCCAGCGTTCGGGTCAGCATCTCTTGGACAGTGGTGAGTTGCGGTCTGGGGACATTTTGCATTCTGTCCTCCAGACTGAGAAGGAAATACCCGTTACTGGACATTTTTGGTACCGGATGAGCCAGGGCATCCAGGCTGGCTATCAGTCGGTCCTCCTGCCGTTCACCTCTCCGCCTTTTGGCCCTTAGCTGGCGAGTCGCTTCTGCCACAGATGGGCCTGGCTGTGTGGGGCTTGTAAGCATCGGAGGGCCCTCTGTCCCTGGTGGACTGGTTGCCGCTGAAGATGGTCCTGGCTCGCTGTCCCGAGTGTGGCCAGAGTCCTCTTCCGCCTCATCTGCAGCCTGACTGTGTTCCCAGCTACTCTCTGTGCTGTTAAAGAGAAATATTGTGTAAAATATTTTAACCATATCAATGTGAATATATGTGACATTATGTAATGCCACATCCTCTCCCCAATGAGGACTACAATGTCTCACCTCCTCATTTCAGTGCAGGGAATCAAGAAGGCCATTTGCTCCGCATGCACATAACAAGAGCGTGTGGGTGATGAGCCGCTCCTCTGCTCCCTCTCTAGGCGGCGATGTCGTATGAAAGCGTCCTTGATACTTTTCCATTTTTTTGATGGTGTTGACTACAAATATAAAAATAAAAGTTAATTAACATTATTTTTATTTCTCTTTTCAGGTACCTAGGTACAGGCCAGTCGTTGGCGAGTCTCCATTTCTCATTTTTGATCGGCAAATCCACTGCAAGTGTCATCATCCGTGAGACCTGCGTGGCAATCTGGAATGCACTCCATGCAGCAGTGATGGGCCAACCGCAGAAGGAGCAGTGGAAGGAAATAGCGGATGTGTTCCAGCAAACCTGCCAATTCCCCAACTGTGCCGGAGCTATAGATGGCAAACACATCCGCATTAAGAAGCCGGTTAGAAGTGGAGCCAATATTACAATTACAAAAATATTTTTCTTTTGTATTATTTGCGATGTGTGATGCCAACTATAGCTTCCGGTACATTGACGTGGGCTCATATGGCAGTAGGTCCGACTCGGCGGTCTTTGCCCATTCCGAGTTTGGCAAACTGCTCCATGACAAGGCTCTGGATCTCCCTGAGCACACCGCACTGCCTGGCACCACTTCACCAGCGATGCCATTTGTGTTTGTGGCCGACGAGGCCTTTGCACTGGGCGAAAACCTAATGAGGCCCTATTCCAGCAGGGGACTCTCTCTAGCCAGACGAGTATTCAATTATAGGCTGACTAGAGCGCGCAGGGTTGTGGAGTGCGCTTTTGGCATCCTCGCCAACAAATGGCGATTTCTCCACACCCCCATCCACCTCAAATTGGAGACTGCAATATCGGCCGTAAAAGCAGCCTGCGTCCTGCATAATTTCGTCCGGGCAAGAGACGGGTTTAATTTTGAGGATTCCCTCACCCATTCATCGGCCGAGCGTTGTGCGTGGCCACAGACAGGGTGCAGCAGTGCGGGAACAGTTCACAGCGTACTTTATGTCGCCACATGGGGCGTTACCATGGCAGTTAGACGCTATTTAAATATATTTGCCATAATTATTTTGTGTTAATATGCGTCATAAGTTAATTTTTCTGTAATGTTTGCAGATTATTTTCCCACATATAAATTCTGTTTGACCCATTTTGTCTCATCTAGTTTTTCAATATATGATGGGCCATGGAGAGTGGCCTTTAGGAGGCAATATTCCAATTACGTGTGGTACTAAGCATATGGTGGCCGAAATTACGTAACCGCTTTTGGGGGTAACTACTCCACCATTATATTTATTCCTAATGATGGAGCAATTCATGTGTCCATGCAGGTGCCTATAAATGCGAATTTACGAAAAAGTTTCCCACCACAAACGTGACCCTTCAGCTGAATATAACTCACAACAAATACCATGCTAACAGTGTGTGAAGCTATGGTAGAGCATGATCACAGTAGCATGTATGAAACGGCTGGAGGGCCGACATTCGACTGACCTGACGTATACACCACTGAAATGTGTCCGTAAATACATAGGCCACTATCCGTACTATTGTTTTACATACGTCACCTCACTAGCAATTTACTATTCCGCATAACCAGGCCACAAATAGAGCTAAATCTCTGCATTGGACAACATGAGCTTTCTTACACAGCGCATACAAACACTATTCAGCTGCACCATTTACACGTCAATCATAGTACTGGCCCATTGCACTGACGCATAATGTGCGCAGGGGCAACTACCAACTGGCCACATAACAACTGACACATCCCACATACAACTCCTACACAGACCTCACTAGAAGGGAGACATAAAACATGTAGCAGGAGAAAATAACCATTCTGAAAGCCCCCACAGTTTGTGCCGTTTGCTAGCATATTTACAACTATTTAAACAGGTGACACACAGCAGCAGGCAATTACTACAGGCCAGAGGGTACTGGATCCAAATTATGTGCCCATGAGACAAGGCGAACTATGCTAAAAGAGTGCCTATATACTATATTAAGTTTGTGGATGGTGTGGCACTGTAGGTGATGTCCAAATACAGCTACATGCATGCCTGCAAGGCTCAAGCAAGTACAAGACAGCCCACCATTTTTGGAGCTGCATTAGGACATCACCTCAAGCCGTACTGTCAGAGATGGCCAGAGCTATTACATATAATATTTTCTACACCAGTGCACACTAGATTTTGAGGTCAGAAACTAAATCACACATACCTTTGCCTTGTCGGACACTCTTGGTAAACTGCGGCCACTCTGGCCAGATGGACTTGCAAATGTCCTCCCAGGCTTGTAGTCGGACCCTGCGATTTTTATAATAGGGGTCTTGGGTGTCATATAGGCACCGTTTGGCCTGCACTAGCCTGATAATGTTTTCAGAATCACAGGCCTTCTCCATGTCTGCTCTCCTGCAAAACTCTGGGTGCTTTGGCACATGTTGCTTTGGCCTTTTTCATCAGCATGTTGCAAAGTAGCGTCCATAGGCGCGTTTTACGCGGCACAAACGCCCGAACAACACGCCTATGGCGTTTCCCATTGAAGTCTATTGGAACCAAACGCTGGATAAACGCCCAAATTAACGCGAACATACTTGCCTATGCGTCTGACGTTTTTAGGCGCCTACGAGCGCGCATTAAAGCGCGCAAGTGTGAACCACCTCCATTGGAATGCATGGTTCCTGTACTGTTGTGCGTTTTTGTGCGTTCGAAAGCGGCGTTTACGCGAAAGTGTGAACTGAGTGTGACTGTGAAGCCTAGGGATTGGCCTCCAAGTGTTTTATGACCCCATCAAAGTTCAGTTCATACAATGAGGATTATTCTTAAGCCCGTATCTCCCTGATACATCAGCATATTTTTATACAGAATACATATTTGCAATCCTTATTTATTTACACACAGAATGAGACCACACATGGTAATGCTGGGACCTTTAGTTCTTCTACCACCCATAGGTCAGCTACAGAATCACATCCTCTGGTCATATTTGATATCAAATTAACCACAATACTCTGTAGAGCCTGGATCTGGTGTCAGAAAGGGCATAAGTTGATTCATACCTGAAATATGAAAGTGGACTGGTTTTATGCCCAGAGCTAATTAAGGGCCATTAGCTCTCCCCAACCAGACCTGGAAATTAATGACGTCACGCTCCAGCCAGGCTTGGCAGCGAGCTGATCTTTATCTTATAGGACAGGATGAGCTGGGGCCTAGTATAGCCTTTATGGCCTTTTATAGCCGGCCTCAAAGAGTAGTGACCCAGGCTTTAGGAAGGTGAGAGGTCACTGTTCTTTTACATATGGCAGAAGCATACAATATGGCTACCGAGAGGAATTATGTATGTGGGCCAGCACACCCATCATGACATTTTTGGATTGTGGGAGGAAACCGGAGAACCTTGAGGAAACCCACTCACGCAGAACATAAACGCTCCATGCAGATAATGTCCATGGCCGAATTTGAATCTAGGACTGGAGCACTGCAAGGTAACAGTGCTAACTTGAGTCACCATGATAATCATATGTCATATAAATGCTCCAGTTAAAGAAGGCACAGAATGGGCACCCCTTCCCTAATATAGTGCTCAATTTCCACCCCCTTTACTAATGATCAAATCCCCCAATTTATTGGTCAAATTAACCCCCAAAGCCAGCAATGCCACCAATGTGCTGCACTCCACCCCTGGATGCAGCCATGACCAACCAAAGTGCTGCACCCCTGTATAGAGCCCCCCACAATGTGCTACACAAATATAGCCATGACCACCCCCAAAGTGCTGCACCACCTTTATAGAGCCCCCCACAATGTGCTGCACAAATATAGCCATGACCCCCAAAGTGCTGCACCGCCTTTATAGAGCCCCCCACAATGTGCTGCACAAATATAGCTATTAATTCCACCTCCAAAGTGCTGCACCACCTTTATAGAGCCCCCCACAATGTGCTGCACAAATATAGCCATGACCCCCCAAAGTGCTGCACCACCTTTATAGAGCTCCCCACAATGTGCTACACAAATATAGCCATGATCACCACCCCTAAAGTGCTGCACCACCTGTATAGAGCCCCCCAAAGTGCTGCACAAATATAGCCATGACCCCCCAGGTGCTGCACCACCTTTATAGAGCCCCCCACAATGTGCTGCACAAATATAGCCATGACCACCCCCCCAAAGTGCTGCACCACCTGTATAGAGCCCCCACAATGTGCTGCACAAATATAGCCATGACCCCCTCCCCAAAGTGCTGCACCACCTTTATAGAGCCCCCCACAATGTGCTGCACAAATATAGCCATGACCCCCTCCCCAAAGTGCTGCACCACCTTTATAGAGCCCCCCACAATGTGCTGCACAAATATAGCCATGATCACCACCCCAAAGTGCTGCACCACCTGTATAGAACCCCCCAAAGTGCTGCACAAATATAGCCATGAGAGCCCCCCACAATGTGCGGCAGCCCTTGAGACCCGACCTGATCCTGACAGTAGAATGTCCATTTCAGAACTTGCTAGGCTACTGTGTGTGTCTTAAATTTTAAAATTGCCGCCTAGCGCATGGGCAGGGTGTGTAACGCTAATTAACACAATCATATCATTAACATAATCAGTTATAGGGTGGTCAGCGCAGTGTCAGCACGTGCCGCGTGCATGTGTGAAGTAAATCGGGCTGAATGACTTAGGCCTCATTCACACGACCGTATGGCTTTTTCAGTGTTTTGCGGTCCGTTTTTTCGGATCCGTTTTTCCGTTTTTTGCTTCCGTTGTGTTTCAGTTTCAATTCCGTTTTTCCGTTCAGTTTTTCCGTATGGCATATACAGTATACAGTAATAACATAGAAAAAATTGGGCTGGTCTTAAAATTTTCAATAGATGGTTCCGCAAAAAAGGAACGGATACGGAAGACATACGGATGCACTTCAGTATGCTTTCCGCTTTTTTTTGCGGACCCATTGACTTGAATGGAGCCACTGAACGTGATTTGCGGACAAGAATAGGACATGTTCTATACTTAAACGGAACGGAAAAACGGAAACGGAAGGCATACGGAGACACATCAGTATTTTTTGCGGTCCCATTGAAGTGAATGGTTCAGTATACTGTCAGTATACTGAACTAAAAAAAATGCCAGAATACGGTCCGCAAAATACTGTCGTGTGAATGAGGCCTTAAGGTTTATTCATACACCAGTGCCAGTGTGATCCACGCGCCTCCCATAACCCCGTGCCTCTTAAGGTTTCCTCATACCCCCGTGCGATACGTGCAGCGTGTGCACATAAAGTAAATAGGGCTGAATGAGAGTTAAGGTTTCTTTAGACCTCCGTTTGTTTGCGCATGCGCTGAATACCAGTTTCGGCGTAGTGCGCTTGCGCCGAAGAAGACACCCCCGGCGAGCCCACTTAAATCAGCTGACTTAAGGTTTGGTTATAACTTAAGGTTTATTCATAGAACACCGGCACCATCTTAGCAAAATTGATGATGACCTCTTGAATGCCAGTCATTAGCTGAGATCTTACAGCAACTTCATCCTTCAACTTGGCTACCGTCACATCAGTAGATGCAAAAAACGAACAAGGACCCCGAGTGTCTTTAGCCCATCACGTATTCACTCAAATAGTGTGGCATATAAATAGGCACCCAATATGCAAGTCACAGGAAGAAGCTCGCAAATGAAGCAAAAAAAAAGGTAAAACTAGAGCTCATAGACTTCCAAATATGAAAAAGTATAAACTTTATTATCACAGTACATAATAGTTACATATACATTTAAAAGGGGGTAGGGAGCAAGAAACACCATCCCAGTTGCAGGTTACTGACTCGAATGTCCGGAGTCAAGGACAGTACATGAATCATAGTATATTAGAATTACTGTGCAAAATAGCAAAAATACATTATATCAGTGTTTAATGCATATGGTGAGTACCAAAAAAGGCAATGATCAAAGGGAGCGAAAAATTGCAAAGACTGCCCAAGAGTACAGATACAGAGTTGTATGCTCCAGTATCGGCAGTACGCTCCTACTAAAACATGTAAAAGCATAGTCAAACTCAAAAAGAGCTTAATACAAAGTACGGTGCACCTATACAGTGGCGCAGATAACTCACCAAAACAAACTGTCACCTTTTCCAGAATTCTCACGCAGGCGCAGTGACGCCGACTGCCTGCCCGATCTTAATGCTCACTGAGGCAACAGCGCCTGCCCAGAGTCTTGAGGCTGTGCTGGGCACTGCAGGAGGGCATTAGTGGGCTACAGAGAGGAAAAAAAACGCCCCTCTGGGCACCTTGGACCCTCATTTGCATAACAGAAAAATCGCTTTTTTTATCAAAATGAAAACTCGAAATGAATAAAGAAGACCAGAGCAGGAAATAAGGTACTTTATTGAACATAGAAAAGGTGACAGCCTAAAATGATTACAGCAGGTCACAGATTCCCTTTAAACACTACACTACAATACACACCTAACTACACTACACAATACAATAAAATATACAATCCCAATTCTACCCCACAATCTAACTAAGCTTACCACTTACATACACACGTAATATCAGTAGCAGCTCCCACCCACTTGGCTATACACTGATCCTATGTGGTAAGCATGGCACTGCAAGGGTTAATGTACCAATTACAGGGTACAGGATGAATCAGGCCAGGGATATCAGGGGTTACAGGAGTGGTCCTGCAAGGGTTAATGCAGGGCTGGTGGCTAGGTAGGGAAAAGGGTAAATATTGCAGGGCGAGAATAGCTAGGGTTCAGGGATAGATAGGGATTGGTAGAATAGAATCCCTCTAATGAGCAGGGAAGGGGTTATTAGTGGGATCAGGGCAGCAGGGGTTAATCTGCAGGGGTTTATAGAGATTGGAACACAATAGCAGGGAAGGGGGTTATATTGGTGGTCTCGTTTGTCTAGGGGGGGGTAAAGGGTTACTCAGCCATCTCCAAGGGCACGTGGGGCTGCTCTGCCTCTCTTCATGGCTTCTCTTCCTTCATGGCTCTGCTCAGTTCCTCCTTCCTCTTCCATATGTGTCCTTCCTCTCTTTGTGGTGATGAGCTCAAGAGAGAGCTTTTATCCTGGCTTGGGCTAATATAAGCCCAAAAGCAGCCCACCTCCCCCCTCCTCAACCTAAGGTACAGGGATATGACATCATCCTGTGAGTGTGACAAAATGCATGCACTCAAACTGTAAAAGATAACTGCCAAGCATAACTAGGCTGGTGTGTGTGTGTATATATATATATATATATATATATATATATATACATACATACATACATACATACACACACACATATGTACCCAATATATGCACTCTACAATACCCCCTGTTGTTGAATACATGACAATAAAGTTTGACGGCAGCTTTGGGATATATTCTGGAACAGCCTGCCAGATCATAGCCACCCAAGTATGAAAGAAGCCTGGAGTTTCTTTTGGTAGATTTTCCATTTTAATATATTTTTTCCTGTACCACAGCTAAGGATAGCAACAAACAACCCTCAATATTGATTACCATGACTCTGCAGTTTACAAAAACACTCCATATGTGGATATGTGGCCAGTTGTATAGGCATACTGCAGGGCTCACAACAGAAGGAGCGCCATTTGGCTTTTGGAAGGCAGATTTTGCTGAAATGGTTTTCAAGCACCAGGTTACATTTTTTGCTTGAATGTTTTTTGAGTACCATGTTGCATTTGAAGAGACCATGAGGTGCCTCTACAATGGAAATCAAAAAAATTATCTAGGGGTGTAGGTAAGTTTTTTGACCCCCACAGGCATTTTAAAGAATTTAGAAACTAGTGATGGGTCATTCATAAATAGGAGCTGGCTCCAATCTGTATGCCAATTAAAGGGGTACCACGAAAATTTTTCTACAGTTTTCAAACCAGCAGCTGGATTTGAATACTTTTGTAATTGCATGTAGTTAAACATTTAGTATATCAACTGTTATTCAATAAAATGTATCTGTATAGCGCCACCAGTTTTTTTTGTTTTGTTTTTTTTTGTGATTTTTGTCCTACTTACTGAGAAGGTTTCACATGCTCCGTTTCATCCTTCAATTGCTTCCTGAGCTGTTATTGGGAGAGAGCTAAAGAAGACAGACACGCACCCTGAGAAGAGACTCCTTTTGAGCTGCCAGTTTGATAAAAAATCTACTGGAGTAATATAAGGGTAAATCTCTGCATCCACGTGAGATACAGGTCTGGTTCTAGCTGTATAATGTATTATATCTCTGATTTTCATTGCTTACATTAATCATGGGATAACCCCTTTAAGCCTATTCAAGAGCCAATTTGGGAGTTATTTTTTTTCTTTTTCCCATTTCCCCTCAAAAGAGGGAGGAGTGAAAAGTTGGGTGGTGACAGGGTAACAATATAGAATGGGGACCCCAAAAGAGACATCTCTTTTTGCTGAGCCAGATGATATGGTTCACTTATAAGAGCCTGAATTCCCACCACTATTAGAAACACTTGGCTATGAAAATTAAAAAATGTAAATTTTTCCAATAAAATGTTGTTTTAGCCCCAAATTTTATATTTTCACAAGAGCTAACAAAAAATGCACTCCATGTTACACGTGTTCTCATAAATATAGCAAGCAACACAGGGCTCAGAAGAGAAGGAGCACCATTTGGCTTTTGGAAGGCAGTTTGCTAAAAAGTCACATTTGAATAGACCCTGATGTAACCCTAGAGTGGAAACCCTTAAAATAGGGTCCTATTTTGGTAACTACACCCCTCAATGAATGAATTGAAGAATGTGGTGAGTGTTTTGGCCCCACAGAATTAAAAGGCAATGTTGCTTTAGTGCCAGATATTTCATATTCACAATTCCTTAACCATTGAATATGGCAACAGCCCATATCTGCTCAACTACAGTATGGGCAACACTGCAGAGCTTAGAAGGGAAACAGCTCCATTTAGCTTTTAAAGAGCAGATTTCATTAGAATGGTTCTTTGGCACCATGTCAAATTTGCAGAGCCCTAAAGCACCAGTACAGTGTAAAACCCCAAAAAGTTAACCTGTTTTTCACACTAAACCCTTCAAGGAACTGACGGGTTCTTTTAAAAATAGGACATAAAATAAAAAATATGTTTTATTCCAATAACATGTAGTTTTAGCTTCAAGCTTTTAATTTTCACAAGTTTTAATAGGAGACAAAGCACCCCAAATTTTTTCACATTCCCCCAAGCACAATAACCCATATGTGGTCATAAACTGCTGTTTAGGTACACTGCAAGGTTCAGAAGAGAAACAGCACAATGTGCATTTGAGGCCTTGTTTGGTGATTTATACATTATTGGCCAACTGCAGAGGCTCTGAGGTGAAATAAAAAAATCTCCCAAGGAAGTGACCCTGTGTTAGAAAACACACCCTCACAGAATTTACCAAGCGGTGGAGTGAGCATTTTAACCCCACCGATATTTAGCAAAAATGAGTGAGCAACAGATGGTGCAAAGTGAAAATGCTATTTTTCCAGATATGCCATTTCAGTGCCCAATTATGTTACCGTAAAGAATCTTCTTCTATGTTTACAGCAATTGCCAGTGTGAAAAGTAAGCTCTCTAATGCTGTGATTACTGGCTTTAGTAAAACCCTACATGTGGCCCGAGTGGGCTCAGGAGTAATAGAGCACCAAGCACATTTGAGGCCCACGGTGGATATTTACATATCTTGTGCTGACAACTGCAGAGGTTATGGGATGAAATAACAAATGGGACCCCCAAGAAGTCACCCCATTTTGGAAACTACACTTTAAGCTATTTATTAAGAGGTGGAGTGAGCATTTTGACACCACAGTTATTTTGCAGAAATTTATGCTCAGAGGATGGTGCAAAGTGAAAATTGCAATTTTTCCACAGATATGCCCTTTAGTGCCCAATATGCTGTGCCCAGCTGCTGCCCTCTGAGACTCACCACTCTACTTAAATAGGCGTGAACTACTGGGTAGAGAAATTCTATAAACGTAGACATAAGCTGCTTTATGGGCACACAGTAGGGCTCAGAAAGGTAGCAGCGCTGGTGGCTTTTGGAGTGTGGATTCGCTGGAATGGTTTTTGGGCACTATATAACATTTGTAGAGCCCCTGAGGTACCCGTACAGTGAAAATCCAGAATAAATGATGCCATTTTGGAAACTACACCCCTTGTGTTATATATCAAAGGGTGGAGTGAGCATTTTGCCAGCATGGGTATATTGCAGAAATTAAGTAGAGGATCGTGGAAAATGAAAATTGCAAGTTCTCCACAGATATGGCAAGACATTGCCCAATATGCTATGTCCAGCTTGTGCCATCTAAGACACACCATGGCTCCTAAATTGTTAGGCGGGTTTTACTGGGTACGGTAATGCAATAAACATGAAAGTAAACTGCTTTTTGTATGCACTGCAGCGCTCAGAAGGAAAGACCACTTTCAGCTTTAGCAGCACAACCATTTTCGTAGACCATGCTTTTGATTTTTCACTTTTTTTCAAAGGAGTAATAACTGGAATGGGTGGACAACAGTAAAGTAATAACTGGAATGGGGGACTACAGTACCCTGAAAGGTTATCAAAATTAGGGTTATTCACTTTAGAAAAAGATGACTGAGCGGAGATCTAATAACTATGTATAAATATATCAGGGGTCAGTGCAGAGATCTCTCCCATCATCTATTTATCCCCAGGACTGTGACTGTGACGAGGGGACATCCTCTGCGTCTGGAGGAAAGAAGGTTTGTACACAAACATAGAAGAGGATTCTTTACGGTAAGAGCAGTGAGACTATGGAACTCTCTGCCTGAGGAGGTGGTGATGGTGAGTTCACTAAAAGAGTTCAAGAGGGGCCTGGATGTATTTCTGAAGAATAATAATATTACAGGCTATAGCGACTAGAGATGGGTCGTTGATCCAGGGAGTTAAATGTACGGGAAGGGAAAGAATTTTTTTTCCCCTTAAGTGGGGAAAATTGGCTTCTACCTTACAGGTTTTTTTTTGCCTTTTTCGCCTTATATACTATGTTACTTAAAAATATTATGAGTGCTTATTTTTTGCAGGATTAGTTACCATCGTTTGTACAATTTTTGGAGAATATACAACTTGTTGCCCACTTTTTATTTTGCTTTTTGGGAAGCTAAATATCCATAAGGCAGTAATTCTGCCATTGGTGTTTGGCTTGTGTTTGTAATATGTAAGAAGAATGACATTAACTTTATTCTGCTAATCAATATATATATTTTTTTTTAGTTCTGTTACTTTAACAATGCATCTCTATTTTCTGAAAGGCATATTTCATATTTTCTGGCAATGGTCTAGTTGTGAAGGCTTGTAGTGGGAACCGGGCGTCCTATTTAAATGAGATGTGGTGATGGAACCTAGTGGTGTATCATGATGTGAGGACTATTTGGAGTGGGCATACGTGGTCGGCCGTTGATCCCTCTAAGTAGAGATCTTCTTTACCTTTTGCATGCTTTAATGGTGGCTTATTGGGTGATGTATACTTCTGCAGATTATCCATTAGAGATATCGATTCCCTGATTGGCTTTCCCATCTGGTATTGGACTTCATGTTATTGGATGGTATTCAGCTCATCTATCAGATAATCTCAGGGAGGATAAACTTTAATCGGTCAGGGCGATACATATGTAAGTTACTCCATATTTTATATAAATATATGGCCTTGATCATGTTGCCATCAGTCTCTTAGTGCATATATTTTTCTGTGTTGGTTTTCATCCATAGATTGATGTTGAGTCCACTGAAGGGAGCTGAATGAAGCGGATTGTCGCATATCTTGTTTTGTTTTAAAATTCTTTTTATTGAGATGCAATAGTTTCAGTAGAGACAAAATAAGATCATCTTTGTCAATGACATATAGCATCCATTTTTAAACAGTTGAGAATATCACAAAAGCCTAGACTGTTCATTCCAAGGATGACAAAGTTGTAATTTTGAAGGTTTCGTCGTCAGAAGTAGTAAGCCTAGGCGCAACTAGGTAACATCTCTCCACCAACAGGTGATTGTCGCATATCTTTTAGAGACAACATTGTAACAAATGAACTGCCACTCCTGCATTGAATATCAATTCCTCCTTTCAAATCTGTCTCTATCTTTATATCTATATGTCTTTGTATCTTTATTGTGTCCACCCTTATTATTGACCCAGTGTGCTGGGGGAAACGCGTTGGAGTAGTTACACCCAGTGTGGGTTCTGTGGCCCTCAGGATGGGTAGAAATACCTGTCTTGGGTACTAGGACTCGACTTGGGTTATCTGTGGGTGACGTAGAGGGTTTTATACACAGTAGAGATAAGTAGGGTGTGTGTACGGTTTGCGGACACATAGGGGTGTGTGTACGGTTTGCAGACACATAGAAGTCAACGGGTCCGCAAAAAATGCGGATGACAAACGGAAGCCATCTGTTTGTCATCCGCATCCGTTTTTTTGGCGGATGGTTGCTTGGAAACCATGGCACTTGTACAGGTACTTTAAGAAACTGGTTCAAGCCTTCCGTTTTTTTTTTGCGGATCCGCAAACAAAAAAACGGAAGACACACGGAAACACAACCTACAAAATTTGCGGACACACGGAAAGGATGTGGATGTGAAAAAAAAAAGGAAGACGGATCCGTGATTTGGGGACAGCAAAAAAAACAACTGCCGTGTGCATGTAGCCTTAGGGAAAGCTTGGTCACGGTTTTCCCACCCTGCCTTTATCCCCACAAATTTTTATTATCATATTTATTATTGGTCTTTCTTGATTGTGACATTGCTGACCATCACCTTTGCTGTACTTTATCTGGGGATTTTTTCCCCGATTTTTAATAAAATGTAATACTTTTAAAGGGTAGTTTCTTCTGCTAGACTTTGTATTTTACACAATAAAAGCATTTTCAAATGATGTTTTTGAGTCATTTGCTGAGTTTTTTTCTGGAGATGGTCTTGTGTGAGCGCTCAATTTTAGCAGGGTGAAGTAACCAAAAATATAGCTGTTCTAGTATAGGTTTTTTTTTTTCTTTTCAGCTGTTACCTGATGGGGTAGATCATGTGATATTTTTATAGAGCCAGTCAATATAGATGCTGCGATACGCTATGTTTTGGGGGGGGGGTTTTTTACACAATAGTTAACTTTTTACCTTACATAAAAAAATTCTTTTTTTTTTACATCCCACTAGGGGACTTCAACTTTGAAGGTTCTTATTGCTTCAGGCTGCCATAGCAAACATCTGCACCACCAATCTCATGGGAGCCGATGGATTGAGAGTGGGAGCTTCCTCAGTCTTTAAACTACTTGGCTGTTAGGCCCCTTTCACGTGAGCAGGTTTTTCGCGCAGGTGCAATGTGTGACTTGAACGCACTTGTGCATTGCGTGAAAATCGCAGCATGTTCTATATTCTGCATTTTTCACGCAACGCTGGCCCCACAGAAGTGAATGGGGCTGCGGGAAAATCGCATAGCATCCGCAAGCAAGTGCAGGTTCGATGCATTTTTCACTGATGGTTGCTAAGAGATGTTTGTAAACATTAAGTTTTTATCACGTGCGTGAAAACGCATCAAAATGCATTTCACCCGCGCAAAAAAAACTGAACCCAATCGCTGACACAACTTACTGAAATTGCGTGTGCAATCGCACCCACAACACATCCGGACCTAATCCGTGACGCTTGTCTGCAAGAGGCCTTACCCTGGGAACACACCTGAGCGTTTTTCAGCGCGTTCATACGCGCTGAAAAACGCTCAACATGTGAAAAGCCATGCATCCCTATGGGCATGGTTCACATTTGGGCGTTTTACAGTGTGTTTGAACGCGCTGTAAAACGCCCAACGCCCAAACAAGTACATGAGCTTCTTTGGGGCGTTTTAACGCGCCTATGGACAATGTTGCCATAGGGGAGAATCACTGAATCGCGCGTATGACGCACGTTTCTTAGTTACAAAAACGCGCGTCATACGCGCGATTCAGAAACGCCTAGGTGTGTTCCTAGCCTTACACTGCCACATCTAGGCCCCTGTCCTGATAAAGTGAGCACTGCTCCTCTGCAAGTTAAATTGATTTTAGCAGAATGCAGGAACTCACTTCCCACTGTACTACACATAGGCAATGCACGTCTGGAAGGGGTTAAAATATATGTATGCCTATATATGTTTTTTTTTTTCTTGTGCTTCTTTGGCTAGATAGTTTGTAAAACTTCATGCGGAACTACTCTACACTTTGCTAGGCTACATTCACACTGTTCTGTCAATGTAGCCTAAATGTGAATAATACATTTTAGGGTCAGAAAAAAAAATTTATATTTTTAGAAGACCCCTTAAGACAAGATTTCCATACGCTGGATTAAAAAGCGCCACTTGTTAAGACTGCTAGATTTTGGCCACCTTTGCAGGCCATGTGCCTAATCTGCATTATAATTTACACCACTTTCTGCCATGAATTATAGTTTCTCTTTTTCAGTGATAAGCAGAAGGAAGGGTACAACAGAAAGTCACGTTATTTTACACTCCCACAAAACTGCAGCTTGTGTATAGCAGTTTCCATGCAGCCTTTCACAAATTCCCTCACAAGTTTTGCACTTTTAGCGGTCTTGATACTAGTATTTTTTCTCATCCCCTTTACTTGTTCATTTATGTTATAACAGTTATCTTTTTCATCCTTTTATTTGGATTTTAGGTGCAGTCCTATTCCCTGCAGCCCATTGCCATTTCTATTTACTACACTACCATTGCACAAAGTGAAATTAGTAGCTGAATACCTATTGCCTGCCTTATACCATACACTGCCTGACTGACATTCTGCTAAAAAAAAAAAAAAAAAGTGTGTAAAAGCCATCTCATGAACTAATTGCAGGGCTAAACCTTATGTACACCATCAAGCTCCCTCATAAAAAAAAAACAAAGTGCACGCTAAAATGTGCTCTGTGCTACATAACTATCATTCTCAGCTGGGCAATGGCGCCAACATACACCATAAACACGCTTCTCTGCCACACACAGCTCACAAAATGACGATGAACCAGCGAAACGCTTATTTTATACCCCAGGGATCAGAGCTGACGTCAGAGCATAGAATCCTAGCGACACCTGCTGGTGGGATGATTGAACTGACGCTGTGACTATTGTCTAAGACGTAGATGCCTTTTCTTACTGGGCTAAAGGACCTTCCATGACGTCATGACCATGTGATCAGATTCTTGCGAGGAGGTGCAATCAATGCTAGATCTCCTGGGGATGATAAGCTTCTGTAAGTATATGCGCATGCGTGTCCCTGGTTTAGCAAGAAGGGACTAATCAGTGCAGCCAAGTTAGAAATTGGATGGTATAAGTAAGAGATGAGTTTGCCGTTTGGTACAGCTGCTATTGTTGTAGTTAGAAAGAGTTAAAAATAATTGTGCAGTGTCTTAAACAGTAACTGGTAGGGTGTCAAATTGTGTAGAAATGATATTTTGATGCAGCAAAACTGAGTTTGCCTTTGGCTCAGTTTATATTGGTGTAGTCCTATCTACATATGCACAGACAATACAGGATTCAAAGTACACAGAGTTAGGCCCTATTCACACGTCCGCAATGTTCATCTGCACCCGTTCCGCAAATCTGCGGAATGGGTGTGGACCCATTCATTTTGAATGGGGACGTGATGGATGCGGAGAGTGCTCTCCACATCCACATTTGCGGATCGTGCCGCCGATCTTCCGGGCGGCCGCACCGCAATACTATAGAGCATGTCCTATTCTTGTCCGCAATTGCGGACAAGTATAGGCATCTCTATAGGGCTGGTGGCAAGGTGTGTTGCGCATCCGCAACACACTACGGACGTGTGAATTAGGCCTTAGGCTGCCTTCACACACGGCAGAATTTTCCGCACCTGAAAATCCATCCTTTCATTTGTTCATTTGATTTCTGCAAGCTCCATTCAGGTGAATGGAACTGATTTTCAGCCACAGAAAATTCTGTAACAGAATCTACCACATGTGAAGGCAGCCTTAATCCCTTTGGAAAGCAGCTTTTGCCTTTGTGAGGTTTTTTTTCGTTTTTCATCACCCTTTGTAAGCCAGAACTTAAAGTTGTTTTTTTTTTTTTTCATAGACTAACTATTTTTTAAAGAGGCTATCACCAGGGTCAACCCTTTTAAACCAGGCATATAGCCTGTTAGGGTTGATCCAGCTAAGTAAAACATTTATTTATTTTTGTAGGTGTAGGCATTTTGGATAAATTTAAATATTTATTTTTATGGAAATGAGGCATTGAAGCACCAGGAGATGGGCTTATGAACTTTGAGCACGACTCCAGCGATGCCCCCGGTGCTCAATACAGACACCTCATTTAATCTAGGGCGGATATGTCGTGCCTGCACACTGAACCGCTAGCATGGCGTGTGCGCGCCACGTGTTCTGCTGCTTGCCAAGCAGCGAAGATGATTAGTGCGCATGCGCCATTGACATCACGGAACCCGGAGGTGGAGCTGACAGCAGGTGACTGTTTTCAGCAGGATGAGCTGTACTTTTCATTGGTGTACACATGGTTTTTTGATCACTGTTTATTAAATTTTTGGGAGACGGTTAATAAATTCTGGCATTTTTTAACAATTCACCATGTGAGACAAATAATGTTGGTGTTATAGTTTGCACTGATATCAGTAAGGCTAGTTTCACACTAGCGGCAGGACGGATCCGACAGGCTGTTCAGCCAGTCGGAATCCGTCCTGCCGCTATTTAGCCTCGCCGCGGACTGCCGCTCCGTCCTCATTGGCCATAATGGGGCGGAGTTCCCGCCAGCACAGCAGTGCACCGAGAGAGGACGCCCGGACTAAATGTCGGACATGTCGTAGTTTTAGTCCGGCGTCCTCTCTGTGCACTCGCGGTACTGCGCCGGAACTCTGCCCCCGCCCCCATTATAGTCAGTGGGGACGGAGCGGCAGGACGGATCCGACAGGCTGAACAGCCTGTCGCATCCGTCCTGTTGCTAGTGTGAAACTAGCCTAATACAGAGGTTTGTAATGGGAAAAAAGTTTTATTTTACTTTGCTTACTGATTTTTTTAACCCCTTACTGGCCCTGCGATTTTCCATTTTTCATTTTTTACTCTCTAATAGTGTTGAGCGAACTTGTGTTTTAAGTTCCGTTTCGGGTTATCGAAGAATCCCGTTATGGATTCCGCTACCACGGACCATAACGGAATTTGGAATCCATAACGGGATTCTTTGATAACCTGAACCCGAACTTTGGACGCAGAACTAAAAACAAGTTCGCTCAACACTACTCTCTATCTTCTTCTAGCCATAACTTTTTGATTTTGCCGTAGAAGCTATATTAGGGCTTGTTTTTGTGGGGCAAGTTGTACTTTCTAATAACAGCGTTCAATATTGCATACAATGTAGTGGGGAGCTGGAAAAAATCCCAAATGGGGTGGAATTTAAAAAAAAACACTCAATTCTGCCATAGTTTTATGGGTTTCATTTTTATTGTGTTCCTGACCTGTTACCTTCATTCATTGGGTCAGTACGATTACAAGGTCTCATTGTTTGCGAGATTATCTGTCATTTTTATTGATACCATTTTGTAATGTGTATGACTTTTTGTTCACTTTTTATTCTTTTCTTTTTGGAGGTGAAATAAGTATTTGATACAATAAAAAAACAGAACTTAATATTTGGTACAGAAACCTTTGTTTACAATTACAGACGTATTGTAAACAAAGGTGAGCGTTTCCTGTAATTCTCGACAAAGTTTGCACAAACTGCAGAATGGATTTTGGCCCAATCCTCCATACAGATCTTCTCCAGATCTTTCAGGTTTCGGAGCTCTCATTGGGCTACATTGAGTTTCAGTTCCCTCCAAAGATTTTCAATTGGGTTCAGGTCTGGAGACTGGCTAGGCCACTGCAGGACCTTGAAATGCTTCTTACGGAG
>JAKVIS010001880.1:0-28271 GCA_033119425.1 Bufotes viridis
CAATGAAGGAAAGGCTGCGCTCATGCAAGCGTTCTTCAAACAGCTGATCTGTGGGAATGCCGGTAGTCAACCCCCCCCCCCTCCCACCGATCTGATATTGATGACCTATGCCCTCAGCGGACAAACCCTTTAACTGCCTGCCGACCGCCTAACGCACGTCCAGGCGGCGGCAGGTTTGTTCCTCCTGGACGCATCCGTGCGTCATCTCGCGGGACTCGAAATTTGCTGTGTTAACAGCGTCTGATATACCTGCGACCAGGTAGCTCTGTAAAGTAGCACCAAGCACCACACTACACCCCCCCACTGTCACTTATTAACCCCTTATTAACCCCTGATCACCCCATATAGACTCCCTGATCACCCCCCTGTCATTGATCATCCCCCTGTATGGCTCCATTCAGACGTCCATATGTGTTTTGTGGATCCACGGATTCGCAAAACACGGACACCGGCAATGTGCTTTCCGCATTTTGCAGATCCGCACATTGCCAGAACTATATAGAAAATGCCTTTTCTTGTCCGCAATTGCGGACAAGAATAGAACATGTTCTATATTTTGGCGGAACGGAAGTGCAGACCCGGAAGTGCGGATCCAAGCGGGACAAAGTCTGTCCCCATAGAAATGAATGGGTCCGCAATTCCGTTCCGCAAACAGAATTGCGGACATGTAAATGGGGCATAAGGGTCCCTTATCACCGCCAGTTAGTTAGCTACTTGGTAGGTAGTTAGCGCCCAGCTAGTTAGCGCCCAGAAATATCTCTGTAAATGACAACTTTTTATTTTTTTTTTATACAAAGTTGTCAGTTTACAGAGATATTTCTCTCACCCAGCATGGGTATATGTAAAAATACACCCCAAAACACATTGCCCTACTTCTCCTGAGTACGGCGATACCACATGTGTGACACTTTTTTGCAGCCTGGGCGCGTAAAGGGGCGGAAAGTCCAACGAGTACCTTTAGGTTTTACATGGCGGCTCACAATTTAGCCCCGCCCAAAATACCATAACAGTAAACACACCCCACAAATGACCCCATTTCGGAAAGTAGACACCCCAAGGTATTCACTGAGGGGCATAGGGAGTCTGTGGGAGATTTTTTATTTTTTTTTGCCAGAAGTTAGCAGAAATGGAAACTTTATTATTATTTTTTTTCCTCAGAAAGTGTCATTTTCCGCTAACTTGTGAAAAAAAATGAAATGATACATGAACTCACCATGCCCCTCCGTGAATACTTTGGGGTGTCTTCTTTCTAAAATGGTGTCATTTGGGGGGTATTTATACTTTCCTGACATTCTAGCTCCTGAAGAAACATGACAGGTGCTCAGAAAATCAGAGCTGCTTCAAAATGCCGAAATTCACTTTTTTGCACCATAGTTTGTAAACGCTATAACGTTTACTCAAACCAATAAATATACACTTATTGCATTTTTTTTAAATCAAAGACATGTAGAACAATAAATTTAGAGAAAAATTTATAAAGAAATGTAGTTTTTAAAAAAAAAATTACAACAGAAAGTGAAAAATGTAATTTTTTTGCAAAAATGTCGTTAAATTTTTATTAATAGCAAAAAAAGTAAAAATGTCAGCAACAATGAAATACCACCAAATGAAAGCTCTATTAGTGAGAAGAAAAAAGGAGGTAAAATTCATTTGGGTGGTAAGTTGTAAGACGGAGCAATAAACGGTGAAAGTAGAAGTAGTGCAGAATTGTAAAAAGTGGCCTGGTCATTAAGGGGGTTTAAGCTAGGGGGGCTGAGGGGGTTAAATTTCATCCTCCACATTCTTCCCATCCCGCCATCTTATCAAGGTCTGTCTGTAATATTGGACAATGAAGCTGGATTTTAGGTATCCTACAGAATTTTGTATCATCAGCAAAAACACTTTACTCTCAATCCCTTCCATTAAGATCACTGATAAAGAGATTAAAGAGAATTGGGCCTAACACAGATCCTTGTGATGCCCCGCTGCAGCCAGTACAGATCCTTGTAGTGCCCCACTGCTCCCAGTACAGATCCTTGTGATGCCCCGCTGCAGCCAGTACAGATCCTTGTAGTGCCCCACTGCTCCCAGTACAGATCCTTGTGATGCCCCGCCGATCCCAGTACAGATCCTTGTGATGCCCCGCTGCCCCCAGTACAGATCCTTGTGATGCCCCGCTGCTCCCAGTACAAATCCTTGTGGTGCCCTGCTGCTCCCAGCACAGATCCTTGTGGTGCCCTGCTGCTCCCAGTACAGATCCTTGTGGTGCCCTGCTGCTCCCTGTACAGATCCTTGAGGTGCCCCGCTGCTCCCTGTACAGATTCTTGTGGTGCCCCACTGCTCCCACCACAGATCCTTGAGGTGCCCCGCTGCTCCCAGTATAGATCCTTGAGGTGCCCCGCTGCTCCCAGTACAGATCCTTGTGGTGCCCTGCTGCTCCCAGTACAGATCCTTGTGGTGCCCCGCTTCTCCCAGTATAGATCCTTGTGGTGCCCTGCTGCTCCCTGTACAGATCCTTGAGGTGCCCCGCTGCTCCCAGTACAGATCCTTGAGGTGCCCCGCTGTTCCCAATACAGATCCTTGTGATGCCCCGCTGCACCCCTTACAGATCCTTGTGGTGCCCCACTGCTCCCAGTACAGATCCTTGTGGTGCCCCACTGCTCCCAGTACAAATCCTTGTGATGCCCCGCTGCTCCCAGTACAGATCCTTGTGTTGCCCCACTGCTCCCAGTACAGATCCTTGTGGTGCCCCACTGCCTCCAGTACAGATCCTTGTGATGCCACCCTGCACCCCGTACAGATCCTTGTGGTGCCCCACTGCTCCCAGTACAGATCCTTGTGGTGCCCCGCTGCTCCCAGTACAGATCCTTGTGATGTCCCGCTGCACCCAGTACAGATCCTTGTGATGTCCCGCTGCACCCAGTACAGATCTTTGTGATGCCCCACTGCCCCCAGTACGGATCGTTGTGGTGCACTACTGCACCCAGTACAGATCCTTGTGGTGCCCCACTGCTCCCAGTACAGATCCTTGTGGTGCCCCACTGCTCCCAGTACAGATCCTTGTGATGCCCCGCTGCAGCCAGTACAGATCCTTGTAGTGCCCCACTGCTCCCAGTACAGATCCCTGTGATGCCCCGCTCCTCCCAGTACAGATGCTTGTGATGCCCTGCTGCTCCCAGTACAGATCCTTGTGATGCCCCGCTCCTCCCAGTACAGATGCTTGTGATGCCCCACTGCTCCCAGCACAGATCCTTGTGGTGTTCCTCTGCACCCAGTACAGATCTTTGTTGGACCCTGCTGCTCCTAGTACAGATCTTTGTGGTGCAAAGAGGGCAGTATACTGTATGTATATACTACAGAGAACAGTATACTGTATATATACTAAGGAAGACAGTATATTGTATATACACTCAACAAAAATATAAACCCAACACTTTCGGTTTTGCTCCCATTTTGCATGCTCTGAACTCAAAGATCTGAAACATTTTCTACATACATTAAAGACCCATTACTCTCAAATATAGTTCGCAAATCTGTCTAACTCTGTGTTAGTAAGTACTTCTCTTTTGCCGAGATAATCCATCCCACCTCACAGGTGTGGCGTATCAAGGTGCATGAATATTGTACAGGTGTGCCTTAGACTGGTCACAATAAAAGGCCACTCTGAAATGTGCAGTTTGATCACACAGCACAATGTCACAGATGTTACAACGTTTGAGGGAGCGTGCAATTGGCATGCTGACTGCAGGAATGTCTACCAGAGCTGTTGCCCGTGCAATGAATGTTCATTTCTCTACCATAAGCCGCCCCCCATACTGGGGCAGTGAATCCCTGTAATGTACATGCCATCCTGGGGCAGTGAATCCCTTTAATGTACATGCCATACTATACATTAAAGGGATTCACTGCCATACACATTCAAGGGATTCACTGCCCCAGTATGGCATGTACATTAAAGGGATTCACTGCCCTAGTATGGCATGTACATTAAAGAGATTCACTGCCCTAGTATGGCATATACTATATGCCATACTGGGGCAGTGAATCCCTTTAATGCCCTAGTATGGCATATGGCAGCGCCCCCATGGAGGGTGAGAGGCTGGAGACTGGCAGCACAAAGAGGAAGGCAGGACTCTAGCTTCAGCGCCAGGGAGAAGAAGCAGAGCTGCAGTCTGACATGAGAGCATAGCTGACAGCTCACCCAGAGGAGTCACCACACAAACTACCTGCTAGATAGGTATCAGGGAATGGGCTGCCACCATGTAAGGAGACAGGAGCTTCCATTACTACTTAAGCCGCTGACTCGGCGGTGTCGGCGCTTCTGCTGGGAACTGGATGACTTCCGTCCGGCGGCGCACTGCTCTGTTCCCGACTTCTTGCCTGCACGCTGTGCGCAGAGCTGATCATAGTGTGGTAAGCCGTCCATACGTGCTACCGGGCCGTGCAAGATGAAAAACCGCCGCCACCCGAGCCCTGCTACTTGCCCGCATGAGGGCTAAGCTATCTGCACAAACTACCTGCCCGGCGCCCGGAACTGCATGTCCCAGGCGTCGGGTGATAGGAATTCCACACCCCTGATATATATATATATGCTACAGAGGGTAGTATACTGTATATATACTACAGAGGGCAGTATACTGTATATACACTACAGAGGACAGCATACTGTATATATATACTACAGGGGACAGTATAATATATATATATATATATATATATATACTACGGAGGACAGTATACTGGATATATATACACAACAAAGGACAGTATACCATATATATATGCTACCGAAGACAGTACACTGTATATCTACTACAGAGGACAGTATAATATATATATATATATATATATATATATATATATATATAATAATAGAAAAAGGGAGGACTGCACTCCAAATTAATGAAAAAATGAAAAAACTTTTATTCACCCATGGTGGGGAGCGACGTTTCGGCTCTTGTGAGCCTTTCTCAAGCATATATATATATAGACTACGGAGGACAGTATACTGTATATCTACTACAGAGGACAGTATACTGTATATCTACTACAGTATACTGTATCTATATTTATATATACTACAGAGGACAGTATACTGTATATATATATATTCTACAGAAGGCGGTATACTGTATATATGAATATACTGCAGAGGACAATATACTTTGTATATATATATATATATATATGTATATTGTAGGGGATCCCTTGACTTTGGGGGTCATTCTCACAATTATCTTCGCCAGACACCACGTTTTAAGGTCCAAACACTGTGCTTTATTGCAGCACATCCACTTGAAAATAACAGTACAAAATAATCTCCTGCCCGTCTAGGCACTGCCTATTCAACATACGTCCCTATCTCACTTGTAGACCACAGTTCACACACTGTAACACATGCGGCTTTCTCAGCCTCCCAGTTCCACAGCCTCCTGGCTGTACAGAGCACCGTTCACACACAGTCTCAAGTCCAATGTCTCTTGTGGGGGATTAAGGCTCAGTAGTCCGCCTGACTATGGCCCTGCGACCCTCCCAGGCGTCACTGCGTCCCCCAACTCCAGGCTACCACCCAGCCTCGTGGCCCCTCAGCCTTGCCCTGCTGAGTCTCTGTCCCAGGACAACACTTCCCCCAGACTGACACACTGGGAGGTGCTTTATCCCAGCCTGATCTCACCTGTGGTGGAATAGGGGTGTGGGGTATACTATAGAGGACAGTATACTGTGTATATATACTATAGAGCAGGGGTGCACAACCTGCGGCCCGGGGTCCACATGCGGCCCTCGATACCATTCTGTGTGGCCCCCAAACATCTGGTAAAAGACATGTAGGTCTATGTCTTATGGCTTCTTACATGTATCTTTCATGTATTCTCCTATTAGATGGGAGTCCTAGAAATGTAACTAGATATTTATAGTATATACTGTATGTTCAATATGCCAAAAATACAGTATTTGAGTTGGTAATACCCCTTTAAATTTTATTTTCGGCCCTTGGAATTGGTTCAGGCTGACAATGTGGCCCTCAACCAGAAAAGGTTGTGCACCCATGTTATAGAGGATGGTATAATGTATAAAGAGGGATCTGGATAGATTGGAGGCTTGGGCAGAGAAGTAGCAGATGAGGTTTAACACTGACAGATGTAAAGTTATGCACATGGGAAGGAATAATGCAAGTCACCCGTACATACTAAATGGTAAAACACTGTGTAACACTGACATGGAAAAGGATCTAGGAATTTTAATAAACAGCAAACTAAGCTGTAAAAACCAGTGTCAGGCAGCTACTGCCAAGGCCAATAAGATAATGGGTTGCATCAAAAGGGGCATAGACGCCCGTGATGAGAACATAGTCCTACCACTTTACAAATCACTGGTCAGACCACACATGGAGTACTGTGTACAGTTCTGGGCTCCTGTGAACAAGGCAGACATAGCAGAGCTGGAGAGGGTTCAGAGGAGGGGACCTAAAGTAATAACTGGAATGGGGCAACTACAGTACCCTGAAAGGTTATCAAAATTAGGGTTATTCACTTTAGAAAAAAGACGACTGAGGGGAGATCTAATAACTATGTATAAATATGTCAGTACAGAGATCACTCTCATCATCTATTTATCCCAAGGACTGTGACTGTGACAAGGGGACATCCTCTGCGTCTAGAGCAGTGATGGTGAACCTTTTACAGACCGAGTGCCCAAACTGCAACCAAAAACCCACTTATTTATCGAAAAGTGCCAACACGGCAATTTAATCTGAATACTACAGTCCAATGTAGTTCATCTTCCATGTACTTTATCATTTAGCTATAATATCCTGCCTACATTCCGTGCGCTGCCTGTGCTGTTAATAGTGCGTCCTGCACTAATGAATGGCAGGAAAAGTCTAAGGAGTATTGGTAAACCATGGATGATGTTTCCCAGGGTGCAGGTGCCCACAGATAGGGCTCTAAATGCCGCCTCTGGCACCCGTGCCATAGGTTCGCCATCACTGGTCTAGAGGAAGCTGTCTTCTCAGGATGCTCCTGATGTTACGAAGAGGCTGGTGCCTCTTCATACCTCTATCGGATCCACCGCCAGTACATAGCGGTCTTAATAAATGTCTTAATAAATGTGCCCCTATGTTACTATGTTATTATCTTTTAGAGGGCCATTTATATATTTACAAACGTTTTTGAGATTTATTTTAATGTTGTCCGCAATTTGTTTTTCTGTTGCTAATTTAGCAAACTGTATTTCCTTTTTCCGTTTCCCATTGAGCTCTTTGTAAGCCTGGAATGCTGTTTCCATTTCCTTCAATGATCATCAGAGGAGGTGAGAGCAGCATTTACCGGCAGCAATCACCTCCATTGTATTGAGACAAGTGATCAATACAGTGATTGCTTCTCTCTTTAGAAATTCTTGGTTCCTGGCCAGCAGATCCCTGTTTAGACAGAACCATCTGCTGCACAGGGACAATGATTTTTTTTTTGTGCCGTCAGAACGACTTGATCACCCGATGAAGAAGGATTTTCTCATTCATCAGATGATTGCATCACCTTTTACACAGGCCAATTATCAGTAACAAGCATTTATACAAACCCTCATCCCTGATTATCGGTCCCAGTAAAAGGACCCTTAGACTAATTTTCGCTTAATGTTTAAATGTTTTTCTAGTCCCCTTTATAGGACCTTATTGAATATTATATTGAAGCTTACTATATTATGATCGCCATCGTCCGAGTGCTCCTGGACCTGCACATTTATACAGAGTTGCCAACAGTCCTAATTTTTTCGGAACTGTCCCTGATTTTCAGAGACAGTTCTAACAAATTTGTGCAGGCCCGGGCCAAAATGGGCAAGACTACTGTAAACCCCGCCTAAAGGTGGACAGTCCCGGGCGTTCCCAGGGGCAGAGCTTAAATGTCCCGATTTTACCAATAAAAAAGTTGATAACAAAGTCTAATTAATAGTTTAGCTTTATTGCCCGATCCCTGGATATAAACCCATAAGGTTTCCAGACTATCAGAGTCTTCTCTAACACTTCATTTATCACTTTTCATGTTTAGTTATAAATAAGGAAAGGATAAATCTTGCTTTAGGTCTGCCTGAAACAACCCCAATGTAGGCCCACATAAACTTTTTGGGCATATTGAGATTACTGGTGGGAATGTGATAATCTGTGGCACACTCACCAGTGGCAGACCACACAACTGCTATGCTGCATCCAGACAGAGCCATAGTACTTTTCTGTAGCTGCCACTAGGGGGCGCTCAGTTTATAGAGAAAATCAGGTGCGCTGAGCTCCCTCTAGTGGTGATTACAGGAAACCAATGTTATCTTGCACTGTGCTAATGGAAACACGCTGCACATGAGAGAGGTACCATGGAAGCAGACCATACGACTGCAATTGGGCACATGAGGAGAGTTCCTGGCAATAAACTGCTTCTCATGTTCCTAACATAGATTCATGGCATTTTATTGCAGCTACCGCTTGGGGGAGCTCAGTGCAAAGAGAATTTACAGTTTCCACTGAGTGCAATGGTATGTATACATTTCTATGCACTGAGCTCCCTCTAGTGGCGGCTGCAGGTAGACAGTTTTCCAACATTTTTGAAGGGAAGCAGAGAATTTAGGGCTGTATGGGGGAGATATATCAATGTGTTTATGCCAGTTGTGTGGTGGAAAATATACCTTGAGAAATATGGTGTTCAGAAGGAGCACCATATTTATGAAGCACTTTCTCCCACAAAAAAACCTTAAATTTGTCAGAAATCTCATTGGGGGGGAGAGGGCGGCATATTAAAGAGGACCTTTTGCCGGTCCTGACCATATATCTCACCTTTTTCCTGATTGTGACGCTCTTCGCTGCGATTGGCCAGCTCATAGCCAGGGAGATGTAGACGCCCCAGAAACATGGCCGTCTTCTCCTCCCTGTAACGACAGTATGGATTTACATACAGGGCGGGAAACCAGAACGGGGGGCACAGCTGGGGAACGGAGCAGCCCACAGGAAAAAATAAAATAGAGCGATATCACATGTCATCAGTATGTCCTACTCGGCCAGCTATTTATATGGTAACGTCAGGACCGGTGAAGAGTCCTCTTTAACCTCTTAAGGACACAGGACGTACCCATACGTCCTGTGTCCAGTCTTTCAAGATAGTGCCCGCTCCTGCTTCATGCTGGCGCCTTAGCCGCGTGTGTCCGCATGGTTCCTGTAGCAGACACCCGTGGCTAATGTCTGCGACCGGCAGCGATGCCGATCGTGGACATTTAACCCTTCAGATGCCGTGGTCAATGCTGACCCTGGCATCTGAGTGCGCACAAACCTAAAGTTTTACTTTCGGTTTGCACTCCGGCTCCCCCGTGTGGCGATCGAAGGAGCCGGAGCGCGCCTGTAGTATCCTGGGTCTCTATGAATGAAACCCAGGCTGCGATGTAGTATTTCCTATGGAGCCATAGCCTGTAATAGGCTCCATAGGAAATATGCGATTTTTTCATACATTCCAATGCTATTGCATTGGAATGTATGATAATCGCAATCAAATGATTGTAAGTTATAGTTCTCTATGGGAACTATATAAAAGTGTAAAAAGCAAAAAAAAAGGTTAAAAAACAAAAAAATTAAAAAAACATAAAAGTTCAAATCACCCCACTTTTGCTAAAATAAAAGTAAAACAAATAAAAAAAATAAAAAAATACACATCATGGGTGTCGCAATGCGTCAAACAGCAAAACGGAAAAAAAGTGTCAAAATGGCGGATTCGCCATTTTTGGTCGCATCATTTTCCACAAAAAAATTACATAAAAGGTGATCAAAAAGTCATACACACCCCAGAACGGTATTAATATAAAGATAAGATTATGACGCAAAAAATGAGCCCCCATACAGCTCTGTACATATAATTACAAAAAAGTTATAGGGGTCAAAACATGGTGACAAAAAAGTAAAAGTGATTTTTTTCCCACTTTTGAATTTGTTTCCCCTATTAAAACGCAAGAAAACCTATACATATAGGCCCCTTTCACACAGGCGAATTTTTCGCGCAGGTGCAATGCGTGAGGAGGACGCATTGCACCCGCACTGAATCCGGACCCATTCATTTCTATGGGGCTGTGTACATGAGCGGTGATTTTCACGCATCACTTCTGCGTTGCGTGAAAATCGCAGCATGCTCTATATTGTGCGTTTTTCACGCAACGCAGGCCCCATAGAAGTGAATGGGGCTGCGGGAAAATCGCAAGCATCCGCAAGCAAGTGCGGATGCAGTGCGATTTTCCCGCATGGTTGCTTAGCAACGGGACCAGATCTTTATTATTTTCCCTTATAACATGGTTATAAGGGGAAATAATAGCATTCTTAATAAAGAATGCATAGTAAAATGAAGAGGAAGGGGTTAAAAATGGTAAGATGGACCATGTGATTGGACCATGTGATGTGACGTCATCACAGGTCCTTTAGTTCTTAGCTAATGCAGGGAAAGAGATGACAGATCGCAACTAAGCCATCAAGTGGCTAAGGTAAGTTAACTTTTATTATTTTTAACCCCTTCCACTTTATTTTACTAAGCATTCTTTATTAAGAATGCTATTATAACCATGTTATAAGGGAAAATAATCAATTCTCCAGAAGACCCGAAACCGGACTTCAGTGATGAAGACCGGCTTCGGGTTGGGTACCAAACATGGCGATTTTTCTCACGCTCGTGCAAAACGCATTACAAACGTTTGCACCCGCGCGGGAAAATCGCGCATATTCCCGCAACGCACCCGCCTCTTATCCGGGCGTCAAACATGACGTCCGTGTGAAAGAGGCCATAGGGTATCGCCGGATTCGTACTGACCTGCAGAGTAAAAGTGACTGGTCAGTTTTATCGCACATCGAACGTCGGAATTTAAAAACCCACAAAACTGTGGTGGAATTGCTTTTTTTTCCCAATTTCACCCCATTTGGAATTTTTTTCCCGCTTCCCACTACGTCATATGCGATATTAAATGGTGTAGTTGGTAAGTACAACTTGTCCCGCAAAAAACTAGCCCTTATATGGCTATGTGAACCGAAAAATAAAATAGTTATGGCTCTGGGAAGGCAGGGAGCGCAAAACGAAAATGCAAAAAAAAAATAAACTCCGGTCCTTAAGGGGTTAAGTTTTGCATTGGGGCCCCATGGATTCTGTGTACTCTCCTGCCGGCACACAGCTCACCTGGTGCCGCGGTGTTAGCTCCATTATAAATGATATTATAATTATACAATAAAAAATATTATATTATATTAAATTAGAATTTACAATGAACTGGATCTTAATAACAAGATAGAAAGATTGTTGGAGCCTACACCACGTTTCGCCACGGGGCCCTATGCTTTCTGTGTATGTCCCTGTGTGACTAATCTAAGTTCTATGTTTCGAGAGGGACAACATTAATGTGTCCCATATTAGCGCTATTATCTAGTATATGCTACAGTGATTGGGTGTGTAAAGATTGTACTAACTATGGCTGACTTCACAGGAGGCTGATTCACAGTGAAGAGATGTCCCAGTATGACTGCGTCCAGGCCTTCATAGACAAAGACTTCACAAAGCCGGAGAGCTTCACAGTGAGTAAACCAGGCTTACCTGTCCTAAACCATTATAAACCTAGACACCTCCGCCTAAAAATCGGATGACTGCTGCCTATAAGGCCTCTTTCACACGGCCGTAGTTTTCCCGTGCCTGTGCTGCGGGCCGCAAATTGCGGCCTGCAATGCACCGGCACCGACCGTGGGGCAGCGGATCGCAGACCCATTCACTTGAATGGCTCCGCAATCTG
This sequence comes from Bufotes viridis, assembly GCA_033119425.1. Taxonomy (NCBI): domain Eukaryota; kingdom Metazoa; phylum Chordata; class Amphibia; order Anura; family Bufonidae; genus Bufotes; species Bufotes viridis. The sequence goes on from JAKVIS010001880.1 coordinate 11,764, forward strand.
CCCGTTCCGCAAAAAGATAGGACATGTTCTATCTTTTTGCGGGACAGAAGTATGGAACGGAACCCCACGGAAGCTCTCCGTAGTGTTCCGTTCTGCACCGTTCCGCATCTCCGGATTTGCGGACCCATTGAAATGAATGGGTCCGCATCCGTGATGCGGAATGGCCACGGAACGGTGCCCGTGTATTGCGGATACGCAATTGCGGTCCACAATACGGGAACGGGGCGCACACATTCGTGTGCAATAAGCCTAAGTGTGTCCCTTCACCTCCATTGTCAACCTAGACACTAGTCCTAGGGTAGTACAGTAAAGAGGTCCTCCACATAAAAATCCACGGCAGATGAGAACTGTCATGCTGTGACTGCTACCAAGAAATCCGCATTTTATATACCGTCGCTAGAGTGCACGTTATACACTGCTTTAAAAAATTCAAAAAGTACAACATTTAACAAAGTTATGGCCATTGGAACACAAGAGGAAAAAAATTACTTTTAAGGTATTTAAGTCAAAATTGACATTAAAAATGCCAATTTTAATATGACTGTTGTTTTTTTGTTTTTTTTTAATCCCACCCCCTCCCCTAAAAAATGTGATTTAATACATGTTTGACTCCAATAAAAAAATATATCAAAATTCAAAAACTGCAAAACTTAACAAAGTTATGGCCACTGGAAGACAAGAGGAAAAAATTACTTTTAAGACATTTAAGTCAAAATTGACATTAAAAACACAAATTTTAATATGACTGTTGGGGGTTATATTGCTCAGAAAGAAAAAAAACTAAAGGAATTAAGTAAAATGGACTCTTGCAATACTGCTGATGACCACATGGTGGTGCACAGAGATTATGGTATATTTTCCACTTTTATAGTTCTTTTTCCTCTATACATGATAAAACTTGGGGTTACCTCAATTAATTGTATACATTGCTCTATAAGGGAGAGTAGAACTTCCACATCTTTTCTGCTACCACTTTGGTTGTAGATAGGGAACCCACTTTCCTTGAAAAAAACAAAAGTAATTTCTATATCTGTTTCTAGGAAGGATGGGTGGGCCTGGAAAACAAAGCCTTTCTACTATTCTGATCTGAATGGAAAACCCCTACTCCCATAATGCTAATCAGAAACTGGGCAGTAAGCTCTGTGCAAGCTGCAGTGGAGGCCATATTGGTTATCATCATCCAGCTATAAATCGTACACAACTGAACAGAACTTGAAAGAACTTATATTAATGGGAGATTTTTGCTTTTAGGAATAATTGATCTTTAATAACTGTGTGGGAGCAGCCCAGCACGATGCGGGAAGTATAACAGTTTACTGGAGATGGATTTATTGCATTCAATAGGAGCTGTCTACAGTTGTATGCAGTGAGCTCCCCCTAGTGGTGCCCGGAAGCTGGCAGAATGTTTTCAAATGTTCACTTTATTTTTTTGTTACAAATCCAACAAAAAATACCTCCATATGAAGTGAAAGCCATAAAGAAGTACAGTAAGGCCATATGGTTACCTGAAATAGAAATTCTAGGCTATTTGTAACGTTCTCACCTGGTAAAGTAGGTGCACTAAGCAGTAGAGCAGATCATGAAGCAGGATGGAGAGGTGGCACCGTTGTCACATGGCTGGAGTGCTGGTGTAGCAGAGCTGGAGGGCCAATGTAGCAGTGCTGGTGACCTAGTGTAGCAGAGCTGAGGGTCAATGTAGTGCAACTGAACTGAGGAGTGAAGCAACAGAAGAATTCAGGGCCGATATAGTAGGGTTGAACCAAGGACCTGTGTAACAGAACTGAACTGAGGACCTGTGTAGAAGAGATGAACTGAGGACCCGTGTAGTAGAGATGAACTGTGGGCCTGTGTAGAAGAGATGAACTGTGGGCCTGTGTAGTAGAGATGAACTGTGGGCCTGTGTAGAAGAGATGAACTGTGGGCCTGTGTAGTAGAGATGAACTGTGGGCCTGTGTAGAAGAGATGAACTGTGGGCCTGTGTAGAAGAGATGAACTGTGGGCCTGTGTAGTAGAGATGAACTGTGGGCCTGTGTAGTAGAGATGAACTGTGGGCCTGTGTAGAAGAGATGAACTGTGGGCCTGTGTAGTAGAGATGAACTGTGGGCCTGTGTAGTAGAGATGAACTGTGGGCCTGTGTAGAAGAGATGAACTGTGGGCCTGTGTAGTAGAGATGAACTGTGGGCCTGTGTAGTAGAGATGAACTGTGGGCCTGTGTAGAAGAGATGAACTGTGGACCTGTGTAGTAGAGATGAACTGAGGACCCATGTAGTAGAGATGAACTGTGGGCCTGTGTAGAAGAGATGAACTGTGGGCCTGTGTAGAAGAGATGAACTGTGGGCCTGTGTAGAAGAGATGAACTGTGGGCCTGTGTAGTAGAGATGAACTGTGGACCTGTGTAGTAGAGATGAACTGAGGACCCATGTAGTAGAGATGAACTGTGGGCCTGTGTAGAAGAGATGAACTGTGGGCCTGTGTAGTAGAGATGAACTGTGGACCTGTGTAGTAGAGATGAACTGAGGACCCATGTAGTAGAGATGAACTGTGGGCCTGTGTAGAAGAGATGAACTGTGGGCCTGTGTAGAAGAGATGAACTGTGGGCCTGTGTAGTAGAGATGAACTGAGGACCTGTGTAGAAGAGATGAACTGTGGGCCTGTGTAGAAGAGATGAACTGAGGACCCATGTAGTAGAGATGAACTGTGGGCCTGTGTAGTAGAGATGAACTGTGGGCATGTGTAGTAGAGATGAACTGTGGGCCTGTGTAGAAGAGATGAACTATGGGCCTGTGTAGTAGAGATGAACTGTGGGCCTGTGTAGAAGAGATGAACTGTGGACCTGTGTAGAAGAGATGAACTGTGGGCCTGTGTAGTAGAGATGAACTGTGGGCCTGTGTAGAAGAGATGAACTGTGGGCCTGTGTAGAAGAGATGAACTGTGGGCCTGTGTAGAAGAGATGAACTATGGGCATGTGTAGTAGAGATGAACTGTGGGCCTGTGTAGAAGAGATGAACTGTGGGCCTGTGTAGTAGAGATGAACTGAGGACCTGTGTAGAAGAGATGAACTGTGGGCCTGTGTAGAAGAGATGAACTGAGGACCCATGTAGTAGAGATGAACTGTGGGCCTGTGTAGTAGAGATGAACTGTGGGCATGTGTAGTAGAGATGAACTGTGGGCCTGTGTAGAAGAGATGAACTATGGGCCTGTGTAGTAGAGATGAACTGTGGGCCTGTGTAGAAGAGATGAACTGTGGACCTGTGTAGAAGAGATGAACTGTGGGCCTGTGTAGTAGAGATGAACTGTGGGCCTGTGTAGAAGAGATGAACTGTGGGCCTGTGTAGAAGAGATGAACTGTGGGCCTGTGTAGTAGAGATGAACTGTGGGCATGTGTAGTAGAGATGAACTGTGGGCCTGTGTAGAAGAGATGAACTATGGGCCTGTGTAGTAGAGATGAACTATGGGCCTGTGTAGAAGAGATGAACTGTGGACCTGTGTAGAAGAGATGAACTGTGGGCCTGTGTAGTAGAGATGAACTGTGGGCCTGTGTAGAAGAGATGAACTGTGGACCTGTGTAGAAGAGATGAACTGTGGACCTGTGTAGCGGAGCTGAACTCAGGCTCAATACAGCAGAGTTGAACTGAAATCTAAGTAGCCGATTTGGGCTAGTGTAGCAGTCCAGCACTGTACTGTACTATGATTTTGGGTGTTTACATGTTAGGATTTTGTCCAATTTTTGCAAAAACACAGTCTGTTTGTAGAAATTGAAGCCTAAAAGCAAAAATAACTGCTTTGTGAGAATACAGTCTTACACCATAGCATGCCACACCATATTACCACTCAATGTTAGTAATATGAATGACATATAGTAGGAGTTGGGTGGGCCTTATGGAAACACACATTTTGTGGAGTTGTGTTATAATAGTATAATAATTGGAAAAGCATATTTCTGTCTAGCATTGGTCTATTTAGGGTTGATAATTGGCTTGATCAATTTCTCCAAACCAAAAAAATATATAAATTGTAAGGGAAAAATTGAGCTGCGCAATACCAAAGATGACCACTAGGTGCCTCATAGAGACCATTTATTTAAAGAGAATCTGTCAACAATTGTGCCCTAAGAAGTGAACATATGGACATGTAGAATTTCTCTATTTCTTAACATTTTGTAAGTTGGTCTATTGGAGAGATGGGAGCTGTGAAATCTTCTGCCAGTCCCTGTGAGTCTGGTATTTGTAGGGAGAAGTTACCATCTAGTTACCATCATTTACAGAGGGGCAGTACTATTTATGTCTACACCGGAAAGAGACGCTATGCTAGTCCTATGTTTGATGATGCTGTTTTATAGGGATAATGCAGAGAGCAGGCGGATAGTAAAATGAATAGATATCATCAGCCAGGGCCGAGGTTAGGGAGATGGGGACTCGGCAATTGCCAATGACCCCCAGCTTCAAAGGGGTCCCCAACACTCCCCAAACTTGTCACTGTTGTTCAGCTGCTCTTCCCTTAGGACAGGAAGCTGAACAACTCCGACCGGCTGAGCGAGTCCAACACTGCTGGTATACTTACCCTTCTGGCTCCTCTTCAGCTTCAGGCTCTCCGCCGCACCATTCACCATCAGAAGACCCACAATGCCTTGATGCTAGATGGTGCCAGGGCCCAGAACAGTGGTTCCCAGAGCTGAAGAGGAGCCAGAGGTATACGTATATGCAGGAGCCTAGCTTGGGGTCTCATTTTTTTCTCTGGTTTGGGGTCTGATTAATTTATGGGGACTGGATGTGGGGTCTGACTGAGTCTGAATACATTTAGAGTTATGGTTTGTGGTCTGATTAATTTAAGGACCTGTTCTTTGGTTTGATTAATATAAGAATTTGGTCTGGGGTCTGATTAATATAGCAATCTGGTCTGTGGTCTGATTAATATAGGGATCAGGTATGGGTTCTTAATAATATAGGGATCAGGTCTGGGTTCTGATTAATATAGGGATCTGGTCTGGGTTCTGATTTATATAGGGATCTAGTCTGGGCTTTGATTAATATAGGGATCAGGTCGGGTGTCTGATTAATATAGGGATCTGGTCTGGTGTCTGATTAATATAGAGATCAAGTCTGGAGTTTGATTAATATAGGGATCTGGTCTGGGCTCTGATTAATATAGGGATCTGGTCTGGTGTCTATTTAATATAGGGATCAGGTCTGGGGTCTGGTGTCTGCTTAATATATGGATCTGGTCTAGGGTCTGATTAATATACAAATTTATTCTGGGGTCTACTCTTATTAATGTCTAATGCAAATTAGACCCTTGGTGCAAAGAGGGCATCGCCATTGCTTTTATTGCACCCAAGCTCCACCCCTTTCTGTGACCGATCCCTCCCTGGCTGCTCTGATTGACAGGTTAAGGCAGGGACAAAGCAGCCAAGGAGAGTCTGGCCACAAAAAGTAGTGGAGCTTGGGTGCAACAAGAGTAACGGTGATGTCCTCATTGCACCAGGGACCTAATTTACATATAAAGAAAACATATAACTCGGGAATGAGTTTTAATCAGGTGAACCACAGCTATGTATCTATTCAAGAGGTCTTGTATGCAGTATTATTTTAGCTGGTCTGTTATTGAGGTCTGAATTACATTAGAGGGTCTTATTTCATTTAGGAGCCATGTCTGGCTCTAGGTTTGTTTTGTTATCGAGCATGAGAATGGTCTACAGGAGTGAGGGACCAAAGACGTCTGTGTAGCAAACTCTGCAGTCGTCTGGAGAAGTCACCATGGTGGCCTTGGCTGGATGGAGAAGAAAAGACAAGTGAATGACTGCAGTGAGAGAAGACATCACTAGATTTAATGGTTATGTATTTTGCCTGTGATTGCGCCTGATCACTACTGTATTCTCTTGTATAGTCTGTAGTGTAGTAATGCTCTGAATAAAGCCTAACTTTAAGGTACTTTCACACTTGCGTTTTTCTTTGCCGGCACAGAGTTCCGTCATAGGGTCTCTATACCGGAAAATAACTGATCAGTTTTATCCCCATGCATTCTGAATGGAGAGAAATCCGTTCAGGATGCATCAGGATGTCTTCCGTTCAGTCTTTTTGACATTTCGGGACGGAGATAATACCGCAGCATGATGCGGCATTATCTCCGTCCAAAATTCCGGAACACTTGCCAGAATACCGGATCCGGCATTTTTTTCCATTTGAATGTATTAGTGCCGGATCCGGCATTCAAAATACCGTAATGCCTGATTTGTCCTTCGCGCAGACGGATCCGTTCTTGAAATGCATTTGTAAGACGGATCCGTAGCTAGTAATGGAACTGCTTGCCCGATCACTCTTCCGCGAGTGTGAAAGTACCCTTAGTGGTTGACAGGGGTGCTTTTTTGACAATCTACCCTGCTAATCTGCAGCCTAGCTGTCATCTGCACCACAATGCCAGAATGGGGAGGAAACTGGAATACTCAGGGTAAACCATGTGAACACGGAGAACATACAAACTATGCAACATTTGAATTGACTGAATGTGACTGTGTTGTTGGTACAATATTTTATGGTTTTGGAGCCAAATTTGTAATTTTGCCAAGGAAAACACTTTATCTAAAACTGGCTGACAACTTCCCTAAGCCTGCATCAGCCAGGTAAGGAGCAGTGTGGTGTGCTGCCAGTGAGCAGCATAGGCAGCTATGTAAAGGAGTTGCACAGACTCTACAGCAGCAAAATGGCATAGTTGCCAACTGTCCTGAATTTGCAAAGAATGTCCTTGATTTTCAGAGACAGGCTCGGCAAATTCTGTCTGTCCCGGGCTGAAGACAAGCGGGCTGGCGATATCCCTGCCCATACGTGGGAGTTTCTGGGTAGAGTTGGGGCATTCCCAGGGGCGGGGTTTTAGATGCCCCCCATTTTAAGAACCTAAACGTTGGTAAGTATGAAATGGTAGGAAAGTTGGAATGAAGTTTATTTAGGAAATTGTTTAATTTTGCATTTAGGAAGCAAATGAACACTATGAAAAATATGCAATGTGCTTCTCCCAGTGCTTTACTCAGCTCCTTCAGGAATCCATTCTCTCCATCACACTTTTGGGTGTGAAAGTTGTGGCATTCTGAACTGGAATGTGACATTAATGAGCGTATACAGCTCTCCATGGGTGATATGAAGCAGTGGTGTTCACAATTTCCTTATCGGCTCCAGGTTTTATCATTACTAACCTGATAAGGAAATCTGGCCTCAGGGCTTCTTATCTACAGGGTAATGAGAATGCTGGACAGATTACGGGATTTAGCAGTAAGGTGAGATCTGGTACAAATGTCACCTGGAAGAGCCTCATTGTGTCACGAGTGAAAGGAGACCAAACCAAAGGTGTAATTTGAAGCTCCCGGGCTCTGGTGCAGAACCTGCAACAGGCCTCAACCACCATGTGCCATTCATATGTGGCAGGGTGTCAGCATCAGGGGCCAGGGAGACTGCTTCCGCTGTACCCCTGGAGCAACGCCTCTGGATCAAACCAAAAACACACAGACTTTTTTATGTGGTGCAGTCAAACGAAAGGTAATACTACTGATCCTAGCCAAACACTGGCTTCCAGGTTCTATCACATATAAGGCTAGTTTCACACTTGCCCGAAGGCCTGCCGTTAACTATGGCAGGTATCAGGTAGCGTCCAGCAATGTCAGATCCAAACATCTCCTGCAGGTCACTCCCTGCCGGCACAGCCTGCCAGGGATCTCTAATGCTAGGGTGAAACTAGCCTAACAGATCATCCATGGTTCCCCAGCAGTAGGTCAACCTGTGATCAGCTCAAAGGGGAGATTTATCAAAACTAGGACAAGGAAAAAGTGGAGAAGTTGCCCATAGACAGCAATCAGATTACTTCTGTGGGGCCTTATGATACCTCCATACATCCCGAGTTTCATAATTGATGCTTTATTATGGAATATTGCTTTTAAGGGAGAATAAGCCTTTAAGACAGTACTATGAGAAGCACCCTCTGAACAGATGCCAACAAAACTTGGGAAATGTGAGCATCACCCCAGAAATGTCCAAGAAATACCCCAAAACTGCCCTTCCTGGGGTAAATTTGGACAAATCCTTCTTCAGCCCTGGCCTCTTTCTGCCTATTTCCCAAGATTGTTGACTGCTATGCATATGAGACCTCAATCTTCACTTATCTCCAAATATATCTTATATCTGTAGATATACAGACACCCACTAGGATCCTGTCTGACACCCATACCCGTGTATATAATAGAGTGGCCCAATATTAAAGGATATTCCGGTAACTTCAAGTTAGGGGACAACCAACTGATCATTGTCTGGTCCGATGACTGGGACCCCCACCGATTCCAAGAATAGGATATTTATATCTCTGTCCTGATGGAGCGGCAGGTCGATCACACACCCTACGTCTCCATTCCTTCTCTATGGACTGACGGAAATAGCCACATACAGAGCCCCCCTATCTTTGCCAGTCCCTTAGAAAATGAATAAAGTAGCAGGGTGCATGCACGATCTGCCGCTCCATCAGGACGGGGGCATGGAAACGCAGTTCTCAGGTTTGGTGAGGGCCCCAGTTACCAGACTCCCACCAAACCGCTATCTCTTATACAGTGGATAGGGGATAACCTGATGTTACCGGAATACCCCTTTAAGGCTGAAAAACAGTGTTTTTTTTACACGCAAGGTTTTTGGTGCAGTTTTTTCTGTAAAACCGCCAGCACCAGTTATTAGCTGAAATTCTACGGGAAATATGAAATGCAGGGCAGACAAGTGTTTTTTTTCCTAGCAGTGCTTTTTCTAATTGGTGACAATTTTTTGTCTCTGGATTTTTTTTTTAAAGCAGAATTTGGTGTTCTTTTCAGGAATTTTTTCAACCCCCTTTTTTTTATAGGGGAACAAACAATGCCATCCACATATTTGTTTTTCAAAAAAAGTCATTCAAAAAATTCAGTATGGGGAATAAAAAAAACGCAAGAGGTTTCGATGGCATTTTTATTTATTTTTTGGGTAAAAAAAAAAAATGCGCAGCCATATTTGTGGGAGTAGGGTTTTTCTTCCAAGAACAGCGCCACATCTGCCCACAGGTTGTGTATGGAATTGCAGTTCTCACCCATGCACTTAATCGAAGCTGAGCTATGATACCAGGCACAACAGTGGACGTGTGTGGCGTAATATTGGCCGTGTTTAGTGTTGAGCGAATCGAGCTCCACAAAGGGAAAATTTGAATTGCCACGAAGCTGAATTTCCTCGTGCTTTGTAGTAGTGAATTAATTTTCCCTAAATAGCGGTAAAAATTTTTTAAAAATCATACTTACCTCATTAGTTTGAGCACGAAGAGCCGGTGGCCACCATCTTGTTTGAAGATCTCGCACGAAATCTCATGCGGGGTGGCGTCTGTCACCACGATGGCTGACGTCATGATGGGCTGCCTGAGATTTTGCGCTAGATCTTCAATCAAGATGGCGGCGACCGTCTCTTCGCAATCAAATGGATGAGGTAAGTATTATTTTATAAAATTTTTGCACTGTAATATCAATGTCAGATGCTGCGATCAGCTATGAGAGGTACAATGATGGAGGGCGGCGCAATCGTCAGGATTCATCACAAAGCCGAATCAAATTTTTGAATACTTTGCAGTCTTCGCTCATCTCTAGCCGTGTTATTGGGGTGTAATATGCTGAGCCTTTTCCTCCCATTTAAGGTACATACGTCAGTGTCCACCGAAATCGTACGACGGGATTAATGAGCATTAGATAAATGAATTGACCCATTTGATTATAAATGCAAAACAATAGTTTGTTTTACTGTACGAGGATCACGAATGAACAAAAACTCATTAGGAAGTGTGCGGCGGGTATTGTGAAGAAGACGGGACGATCAGCGGTATAAATGAGATCATTGTTTAAGTTATAAGAAAAATCAATGTATTGCATTGGAAAGACACAGAGCTCCTCATAAATTAGCAGAAGCGCGCTGTGCCGGGGGACGCATGACTGTGTGCTTCCCAGCTTAGTTTCAGCTACTCAACCTACCCGCATGGCCACATAAGGCTGCACACAGTGATCAATGTGCTGTTTTATGGTCCAGGACATAGCACCATGGACGCAGGGGATGCGGCTGGTACAGGGCCCAAACTCAGAAAGGGGCCCAGAAGGAGAAAAAATTGATTTATTTCTGGACCTAGGGATCTTCTTCTCTCGACGCCAGCGCTGCCCTAACTCCTGGAGGAGCACAGTTTCAGGATGGGATGTAGTGTGCGTAGAAGCGCGCTATGACCTGATGCTGTGCGATGTCAGGTCAGAGTGCAGTGTGTGCCTAGACACAGTGGTGCACGAACAGCAGAGGCGCCCGCAGGAGGAGGAGAGAGTTTTTTTTTTTGTTAGGTCCAGTCTAAGGTCTGAATTAAGGGGGCCGAAGGGTCTGTTCAAAAAGTTGTTATGGGATCCAGTCAGTTCTAGTTACACCACCAGGTACGCCTTTAGTCAACAGGACATTTTCTACAACAAAAACACAACATATTCCAACTTGATAGAATAATCTAGGTTTATTAGTCCCTCTAATATGGTGTTCCTAAGTGTAGAGGATTCCGGTGGGGGTGGGGGGAGCGTAAGCAGGAATTTGCGAAGGGAGGTGGGGTTCCTCATGAACTGAAATATATAGGATGTACTTGGAAAAGGGGGGGGGGGGGGTTTACGTGCTGATTAAAACTATACCTTTCTTTTGTCTGTATGCTAAACAGCTGCAGAGATATCTGTGTTTTTATTTATATGCACTGCTTTGTAACACCTCCTGTGCTCCGTACACTCCCCCTCCCCTTGATTGACAGGGCTAGACATCAGCATGCTGAGGGCAGAGCTGTGTCCTAGTATCTACATATCATATACTCTATGTACTATAGCCTTACCACACTAACATCTGCTCAGACAGCTAATAAACACATTACTGCTTTATTCACAGGTAGAATATATGATTATACAGACACCAGTAATGTGTGTTAGCTTATAAGCATAGAAAACTTTCTGCCCCCCCCCCCCCCCCCGTACCCCCAGTAGCTCTGGCACTACAAAACTCCATTGAAGTGAATGGGTGCAGCGCTGTAGTTCCAAGCTCTATCCACTAGACAATGAACGGCGCTATTTGATTTCTGACACTGACTTCTGGCACCAGTCATACTCTGAAACAGCGGGGTATCAGATCCACGTTGGTCAGATATTGATGGCCTATCCTGAGCATAGACAATCAATGGGAAAGGAGTGGACAACCCCTTTAATGTGCAGCCCTGTATAACATAGTACAAGCGCTGGGGGATTATACAGCTGTGTATTTGGAAGCACAATATACAAAGAATGTATTAAAGGGAATGTCTGCCATCGACATTTTGTTTACTTTAAATAGGTAAAAATGAGCTGATTGACTTTGTATTTTTCTAGTGATCAGAGCTCCATTTTTCTCATATAGATACTACTCTGGCTGCTTGCAGCCTCCACTCGAGGGAGCTGACTGAAAACTGTGGCCTTATTGGGTTCAATGTGTAATCATTGTGCACTATGCTCATAAGCGCCCTCTAGTGGTGACTGCAGGCATCCAGAATCTTGTCATTTATCTCTACGTCTCTGCAGAAAATATTGAGCTTGTATAAAAATTGATCTTTGGCCAATATTAAGAAATTACTCAGCGCAGAAAGTTGGATATTTTCTCCAGGCTTGTATCCATATCTAATCAGATCCTCCAGCATTCCAGCTGATCTGAAACTACAACTTCCACAATGCTCTATTCATTTCTGAGGGATTTTAGAAGATCAGCCAAACGTGTACATGCTGAGAGTTGTAGTTTCACAGCAGCTGTTTTGCTGACCCCTGCTTCTTATAACGTTGGGCAGGTGAAGTAAAAAAAATCACAGTAACCAAACATCCCCAAATCTTTGAGGTGTGAAGAGGCCTTCCTGCAGTAACAAAGCCTGATGCTGCCTACACTAGAGGAGGACCGGGCGCCTCTTCACCAAACAGGGATTCATCTCTGTCTCAAAGTTCATCCAGTTTTAAGAAGCCCGGTGCCCAGGCAGTAAATCGCTCTTCATGATTTCGTACTTCAGTTCCCTGGGGAGAGCCGCCGGTGACATCAAAATAGTCATTATATTCATCCTGTGCCGCCAAACAGAGCTTCAGCCTATCTACACACATCATGGAGCCTGCAGGGAGAGCAGAGGGGGACTTCAGCTTCTAGGCCCCAATGCAAAATTTGCCATTTATAATACTGGTGTCTTCTTATATAACAGAGGGGACTTTGAGACCCTCAGATACTTCTCTGCAGCCCCTATAGCTACACCATTGTGGAAGAAGGATATCGGCACCTCCATGTTTGAGTCCTACCCTGATCCTCTTCCTCCTTTAAGGCCTAATTCACACGTCCGTAGTGTGTTGCGGATCCGCAACACACCTTGCCACCAGCCCTTTAGAGATGCCTATACTTGTCGGCAATTGCGGGCAAGAATAGGACATGCTCTATATTATTGCGGAGCCGGCAACCGGAAGAACGGTGGCGCGCTCCGCAAATGCGGATGCGGAGAGCACAGTGTGTGCTCTCCGCATCCACCACGTCCCCATTCAAAATGAATGGGTCCGCACCCGTTCCGCAGATTTGCGGAACGGGTGTGGACGAACATTGCGGACATGTGAATTAATCCTAAAGGGCATCTGTCAGAAGATTTGGACCTATGAAATTGGCTGACCTGACCTGCACCTGAAGTCATCTGTGTTGGTCCCATGTTCGTATGTGTCCGCATTCCTGAGAAAAATGATGTTTTAATATATGCAAATGAGCCCTTAGGAGCAACGGGGGCGTTACCATTACTCCTAGAGGCTCTGCTCTCTCTGCAACTGCTGCACCGTCTCCATTTTGACAGATGATGTTTTCATTGCTTGGTCCTGTCCCTGGATGCCCTGACATTCATGAAAAAATCAGTCTGTGTTTCTTCTGCAAACCATCCGCGTGTCCGTTTTTTTACCCTCCGCATGTCATCCGTAAACCATGGGCACTGCTCAGCTAAAAATTAATTTCCAGAGTGTCGCCTATCAGTGGTCAGTGAAAAACTGACACAACACGATTGCCACCTGTGTTGTGTCTGTGTTTTTCACGGACCTATAGACTATAATGGTCGTGTTTGATCCGCATCACGGACCAAAGTACCGAAAGTCTCCCACGGTCAGTAATAAACCATTGATATATGAACAGACACCTTTAAATCAATGGGTACGTGTGCTGTCCGCGGAAAATGCAGCAGACACCACTGACTGACTCCAGTGCTTGGCAGTGCAGATTGTGGACCTTCTAGCTCTTCAGTTTCTCTCTGGGCTGCTTTAAAGTAAAGATTACTCTCTTGATGAAAATATCTCAGAGATGATAGTTCTCTGGTACTCAGACCTAGTTTCTCCAAGGAGTGAGCTATGTAACTCCTATCACTTCCTCAGCTAGCACTAGACTCCACCTAGGGGCGGCCCTAGGTTCATCACCTAGCCTCCTACAAGGGTAAGTATTGTTAACCCTGACTTATCCATACATAACTATATGGGCACAACACTATAGATCAATATTACATATGATAGAACCAAATAACATCAAATAACAAGGCACAATTTTGCAAGTACTCTATTCTGGGGTAGGGAACATTCCCCATGCAATAACAATTCTGGAACATCTATTCTTATTACTCTATGTTGTGCTATTCCGCTATTATTCCTGCTAGAAGTTATGAATGAATTGCCAGCAGTTTTGCAGTGAAGGTTCAGATGGGTGTTACCAGTTGGTGGTGTGTTCCTGCACAGTCTAACACTGGCAGCACTAATTGGATAGTGTCAGACTGTGCAGGGACACACTCCCAACTGGTAACCCCTATCTGGACCTTCACAGTAAACAGCTAGCAATTAATTTAGAACATCTAGCAGGAATAATATAGGATGGCTCATCATAAAGTTTTAAGAATAGATGCTCCAGAATTGTTATTACATGGGGGGATGCAAGCAGTGACTAAAACAGACATGTCAGGAGAGGTGAGAGGTCCCCTTTAAGTAAATGGTGCAGTTGCAGTTTTTACATGTTGAATATGGGCTCATGCACACGACCGTTGGATGTTTTGTGGTCCGCAAATTGCGGATTCGCAAATCACAGATACCGGTAGTGTCCATTCTGTTTTTTGCGTAACTGAACAGTCGCCCCTAATAGAACAGTCCTATCCTTGTCCGCAATGCGGCCAATAATAGGACATGTTCTATTCTTTTGAGGAACGGCCATGCGGACATAAGGATACAGAATGCACATGGAGGCATTTAAGTCTTTTTGCGGCCCAATTGAAGTGAATGGTTCCGCATACAGGACGCAAAAAAACCCAAAACGGAACATGCACACAAACATTTTTTTTTTTCCGTGTCCGAGTCCTTAGTCTGTAAAAACCACAACCACATGGAAAACTGCAACAAAAACTCATGCCTTTTCTTCTGCGGTTTTGATGCCGTTTTAGATGCGCCTCAGCTGCTAGGTGTGAATATACACTTACCACATTCTAGCCATTTTCCGGGCAGCTGCCATTTCTAGCTGAGGTTGGGTCCAGACGTGCTTAATTTGCATAAACATCCAACAAAAGGCGTCACGATGCAAAGTCTTCTATGTGACCCTTGGCTGGCTCCCAAACATTTTATAGAAAGGAGACATTTGCATTTTCACCTAATTAACATTGCCCGACAGTGTCTGTGGACCTCTAGGGTTTATTTTAGATCCTGCTAGTTTCTGCCCCGTTCTTCATTCTGCACAGTTCATACTTCTGCCCTTCTTCTCCACCAAGCATTTCCCCTGATCCTGCCTTACATTCCTAATACATGGCCTGCCCATCTCTTTTCCTGACTCCCCTGCCTGCCCCAGGCTGTCCTTCTCTTCTATGAGGCTCCTCCCTGCTTAGTTTTGAAGAGTTACCTGTCAGCAGGGTCAACCCTATTAAACCAGGCATACTGCCTGGTACAGTTGTTCCTGCTGATTAAAATTATACTCTTCGTGTGAAAATAGGATGCAGTGTTCCTGAAAAAAAAAAAGAATAAGGGTCCATTCACACATCCGTTTGTGTTTTGTGGCTCCACGGATCCGCAAAACACAGACACTGGCAATGTGCGTTCCGCATTTTGCGGACCGCACATCGCCGGCACTCTCATAGAAAATGCCTTTTCTTGTCCGCAATTGCGGACAAGAATAGGACATGTTCTATTTTTTTGCGGAACGGAAGTGCGGATCTGCAATTCCGGATCCGGGCAGGACATAGTGTGTTCCCATAGAAATGAATGGGTCCGCAATTCCGTTCCGCAAAAATGCAGAACAGAATTGCGGACGTGTGAATGGAGCCTTAGGGCTCCAGTGCACTGAGGGCTGGAACGGTGGTCATGCTAGCACACTACAGGAAAAAGCACCAGCGTCTCTGGTGGCTGGGACTGTGGGAGTACACAGAGGCACGCATGCGCAGCAGATCCCGTCCCGCCTACCTCGTATCTGCGTAACCATGGAAAGGAGCAGTGTACAATGTGATGGAAAAATTAATCCACCCATTAATCTCACCATGATAAATGCCATTTGCTGAAGTGAGACGACCCCTTTAATACTGGATGGTTTGGGGGGTCAGTTGTGTATTAGTAATAGTGTATTCCTGGCAGCAGGGCCAGCTCCAAGTTCATGTGGGCCCTTAGGCGATAAAGTCTCAGTGGGCCGCCTTACACAGTGATAATCTCTGAGTACAGATAGTATAGTAGATATCACTTGCAATCCTATGTTTTGACAGGCGCAGCACTATGAAGTGCCTTTTGCGCTGTGGCATTAGAAGAATTTGATATCTCTAACCTTTTAGTCCAGCCAGACCGTCTATTACTCTGCTTCAGTCTTGTTTCTTTTGAGCTAATTTCTCTAGCGCCGTTCTATGGAAACAGTAGGCTTTAAGAGCACACCAAATGCTTAAAATAACTTCTTTATTAACTTCAACTTTTCTTCCATATATAACACTGCCACCTCCGCAGCAGATAGTCTATGTACAAACATGTGTTGCATAAAGTATCACAAAATGGCGGTATGCATAAAATGGTGGTTTAACTGTTCAATCTTGTCATTCAACATAAATGGTGGATATATTTCTCTCTTTAGTATCTGTACTTTCACTCTAAGTTATTTAAGCACTTTATAACCTTAGTGTGCCTCCCTGTGTCTCTCCCACGGTCTCCATGCTGGCGGCGCTGCCTCCTCTTCCATCTTCTTCTTCTTGCCCCGCACAGAACATCCTGATGCAGCTGCGTCAAGGCATAGGAACACTGTGGGCGGCATGGTGATGGTGACACACAGGGAGAGACACACACACAGGGACAGACACACACAGGGACAGACACATACACAGGGGCAGAGATACACTCACACAGGGACAGAGACACACTCGCACAGGGAGAGACACACATACACAGGGAGAGACACACACACACAGGGAGAGACACACACACACAGGGAGAGACACACACACAC
>JAKVIS010001881.1:0-28166 GCA_033119425.1 Bufotes viridis
TTTGGAACCAATTACTAGTTTTCCATAGAGCTATGGACTCAAGTTAAAATGGTTTCAACTTACAATGGCCGTCCTGAAACCAACTAATATTGTAACTTGAGGCACCACTGTAGTAATCTTTCACTGAATAATCAAGTCCAATGTAGCAATGCGAACAAAAATATAATACTATGCTCAATATCAATTTTGGATGGTGCATAGGGGGACACAGTGGGATTGTTAACCTTCATGGCTTACTCTAGAGCTGCCCATCTGGAAACCTGCATGGCGAATACTACCCCTCATTTCATAACTGTGTTCTCCAAAATTCCTGTAAGGGGATGTCTTTTTTTTCAAAAAATGGGCTAAAAGCAGGAATCTGTATAAAGTAATAACATAACCATTACTCACCAGCTCTGGTCTCACAATGATGACATCACGGACATTGTTATGGCTGCAGCCATGGAGCGGTATGTGACCGCTAAGTCCAGTGACTGGCAGCAGCGGTCACATGAATTACGGTATGTATGACCTCATTGCTGCAGGACCAGCGGTGATCAGAAAGGCAGGACGTTCCGATTCCTGCTCTTGGTCCATTTTTTTAAAGTTCTGGATAACCCCCTACCCCCAAAGCTCTTCTTAACCTTTGAACATTACACTTGTGTCCATTTGTATCACAGCAGCTGTAACAGGTTTAGTGAGAGCTGAGTCTAAGTAAATAGAATAGAGAAGGAACCGTCGTTCATTCCAGGAAAATAAGCGCCAACATCGCTTATATTTTACCACTGCGATACAACAAGCGCCACGAGTGCCTACAAGCATAAGCTACCAGCCGAGAACATGCCAGGATTAACTTACCTCTTGTCACCGCTGCGCTGAGTTTCGGTTCCATGTTCTGTAATATTGGGACAGGCACTGGAGCTGAGACATAGAACAGGATAAAGACGTTACTTCTGCTCACATGGAACCAAAGCATGAACGTGTCAGTGAGGTCTTAATCTGTCTACAATTTTTTACATCTATTTGGATGCTTATCATACAGACATGTCTGAACATCAGTGGGTGTCCAGTTATCACTACTTCAAACCAGAACCTGGATCTGAATACTTTTGTAATTGCATGTGATTAAACATTTTGGATAGACACTGAGTTATTCAATAAATATAAGTATAGCGCCACCTGCTGTTTGCTGTTTTACTAAATTCTATGTTTAGTTCACTGAGGTGGACACACATGCTCAGTTCCATCCTTAAACCACCACCAGCTACAGCAGAAAGGAGACACCCCTTTACAAAGTGCATGCCCCCTGAGCTGGCAGCTTCAATAAATCTAGCAGATCAATTGCAGCAATGAATGGGGGGATATCTGGATCCATGTGAGGTACGGGGCATGAAAGAGATTGTCATGTATTACATCTGATTTTTATTTTTTTACATTACTCATGGGATAACCCCTTTAAGTGTAAACTCACACTGTTCCTGTTGCATATGTCATAGACCCTCACCCCCTTCAGCCCCATTCAACCAACAGAGGCCAAAGGATACTTAGGTTGGTATATGTAGGTATACTTCTTGTTGTATAAACTTGTTGCAAGCCTCTCTATGTGGGAGACATCCGTCTTAGATATATGTTGGAGAATTCTCCAAAAGGACTGATACTATTACATTTTGGAAAATAAAACATGGAATGGAGATATGCTAAGCAGAATGTGTAACTGCATCCTCAGGCAGGTGACGTCATAGTGTGGCCACAATTTATGGGCCCTTTACAGGGGCCAACAATTGAAACGATCATCGCTAACCAGTGTTATTAGTAGGGGACTTATTATCAACGAGGTCTGATGGGGTGGTCTTATAAACATTGAGGTTCTGATCTGAGGTCTTATTGGGGGTCTTATAAAAATTGGGCATCTGATTTAAGGTCTGATCTGAGGTCTGATTAGGAAACTTATTAACATTGGGGGTCTGTTCTCAGGTCTGATTAACATCGGCAGTGTGATTAGAGCACTGAGCTGAGGATTAACATTGGGGGTCTGAGCAGATTCCTCCTCTAAAACCTAGGCTGCGTCTTATGGGCAGGTGTGTCTTATAGGGCAAAAATACAGTATGTTGAAAACTTTCTCTTGTTGTGATGATAATTATTTTCATTTCCAAAATTAAAGGGGTATTCCAAACTCAGATATTTATGGCTTATCCACAGAGCCTTCCCCACCTGGTTTCCACACAGACACTGAATGTCTGAGTTGGGAATAACTCTTTGCTAGTGAATTTATTCTACCAACCCAAGCAGTGAGCTCCAGACCTACGGCTACATGTACACTGCATAGACTTGTAGCCATTTATATACTGGGTATAGCCTGAATACACATGTAAATGCATGGATGTATATCAGATTTAATAAAATAAATGAATGCAAAGTGTAATGAATGACTGCTGAATATATCTACTTGATGTTTCTTCTAAACATTACATTTTGTTACCTGAATGTTTTCTGGCCACTGGCGGTTTACTGGAGAGCTCTTTAATCTGAAACAAGAAAATGATTCTTAGGACCCATGATGAAGTAGAATACATGAAAACCCCTTTAATATCAGTCCAACCTTCATGTACTGCACTGCGGTTGTAATGGTTTACATTAACGCTACAGGACTTCCGCTATTGCGGAAAAAGGACATGTTCTATTTTTTTCGGGAGCCATGGACCGGAAGATCGGGGACGCACACCGGAAATGCGTATGCGGACAGCACACTGTGTGCTGTCGGCACCTTTTCTGAATGGGTCTTGATCTGTTCCACAACGTTGCGGAACAGTTTCGGACCCATTCTACAGACGTGTGAATGGACTCTAAGATTGTATTTGAATATTTGTATGAGAACTATTATAACTCGCGGGCGCAGAGAGCGCATACAGTGTCCACTAAAGGAACCAGAAGGACCCGTTACTTACCTGCTCTTTTTGGCATTTAATTAATTCATTTTGCTCCTGAAGCCTTTGCCCGAGTTCATCCAATCGTTTCTTGTAGAAATCATTAGCCGTCTTCTGATCGTCATTCAAGGATAGTCTTAGCTTCTCAATTTTCGACAGGAGCTAAAAATAAGCAGACGTCCATGTCAACTTATTACTTATTTCACTGCGCTCAAAATATATTCTGAAATATATCATAGTATAATGCAAACAGTCAGCAGCGCAAAAACCCGTCGATAACCCGATCCATGGAAATAATGTTATGTCGCCAATCGCCATGTGTCATTTAACCCCTTCACACATTATCTTGTACATGTACGTGATAATGCGTGAAGGGATGCATATATACTAAATGTAGGGCAAAGTTGCGCCAGCTATTCCTCTGACGCCTCATACTGAGGTCTTCTGAATAGTGAGAGGAGAATAAACCGCTGCCTGACACCTCTGGTTGCGGCTCAATTTTCCTGAGATCAAAAAGAACCAGGCATGTTGAAATACAACTGCCTGATCCTTCTTTCCCCCAAAACAGTCCATTAAGAGAGTGTTGGGACATCCTTCTACACATCAGGTGGGTAGCTGGCCCTACCAAAATCTGCAGATTTGGGAAACATTCATCTGATGTGCATGGCCACGTTTACGTGTACTGACACAGTATTATTAGTATCAGGAAAGAACTACATAATAGTCACTGATTTAATACAAAGATCTGATGCGCAGTACTCCATATGTGACTTAGGAGTTCATAAGCACAATACAGCTCTGCACAACTTGTAATACAGCACCATATATCTGGACCGTGTCTGCATCTAATTCCATAAAGAGACACTTAATAAAAGAAATCATTCTCCACTGGATGATGGGAGTATTCTTCCCTAGAAGCAATACTAAGTAGGCACTATACAGCCACAGCTCCAAGGTATGAAGCCATCTCCATGCACACAGCTCTGTCATGTGCATGAGGACTAACTAAGGTCTCATGCAAATAACCGTGTCCGTTTTTGCAGTCCGCAAATCATGGATCCACAAAACAAAGATAACGGCCGCGTGCATGCCGCATTTTCCCTTCCGAAGTTTCTGCAGTATGCCTATTCTTGGCCTGTTCTATCTTTTTGGCGGGGCTGTGGAACAGAAGTACAGATGCAGACAGCATATGGTGTGCTGTCCGCCTCTTTTGTGGCCCCATTGAAATGAATGGATGTGCAAAAACTGCGGATCGGATGTGGACCGAAACTATGGTTATGTTCATGAGGCTTAAATGAAATGGCCACTGACAGCATGGAAACAGTTGGCTTTGTGTTACATCACATAAAAAACCTGGAGAAAACATTTCTGCCATATTGTACAATTGGGCAGGACGTGTATAACCTACCTGTACGTCCATGGTTCACCCTTCCAGGTGTAAAGGGAACCTGTCACCTAATTTGGGGCCACTAAACCACCAGCCTGCCGTTATGTAGCCCTGCAAAGTTCAGTAAATAAGGATGTAACTTACTGGTAGGTAAGTCCGGGACTCATCTTCAGCAGCAGTGGCACATGCGCATGGCAGCGATGGGGACACATCGGGGTCATGAGTGGTGACGCATCCTCAATGCACATACGTCCGATGTTGCTGGAGACGAGTCCAGGACTTGTTCCGGTAAGTTAAATCTTCATTTACTGAACTCTCCAGGGTCAGACAGGTTTGGGATCCGACCCCAAACCAGGTAACAGGTTCCCTTTAACAATGACATCTCTGTTTGATATGGATATGCAATTCTAATAAGACACTCATGTTTCAGTAAAAGCAGGTATGTCCCCCTCCAAAAGAAGCACGCAATGGGATACAAATAAGGTGGTGGGGACGGAGGAGGGACATGCCCTGCTTCCGTGTGTATTTTATTTATTTTGGAGTCACAAAAATGACATTGATTAATGGTGACACGAGGCAAACTGCCTAAGTACCTGCTTCTTCTCCTTGTCGTGCTCTTCATGAAGTAGATGTATGCGCTTCCCCCACTTATCTTCCTTCAAAGGAAAAAGACACATGAAAATAAAATATCGATTTATGTGTAAAATAATTGTAGAAAGTGCAGCTTGTAATGAATACTGGGGGCGTACCTGCAGGTCAAGAAGCTCCTTCACACTCTGGATGTCATGGGGACACTTGGATTTACCCTCCTCTGCGTCACTCTGAGGGCTCTCCTGCAGAATGCCAAGGCCAGACCTCCTGTGAAGGCTGTCATCTTTAATTTTGTGAAGTTCCTGAAATTGGCAAATCATTTGACAAATGACTGTTAGCTGGAATGGCTTCACAGGAAACAATGAGAGACGCAAATTTGTTTCTATGAACTAGTTATTTATGTGTTTTCCTATATGCTTTAGGTAGTGGAAAATGGGAAAACAGCCGAAAAAAGCACATTTTCTTCATTTTATCCTACTGTGATCCTATGACCTACTGTTTAAATCACGTTTTTTTGTGTTAGGGTTATTTTTTTCCGGAATTGAAATCCAGTAAAGGGTTTCAATACTGGAAAAAAAAACGCATCAGTTTTGTCCTAATGCATTCTGAATGGAAAGCAATCCGTTCAGTATGCATCAGGATGTCTTCCGTTCCGTCTCTTGTACGCTATTTGACCAGACAAAATACCGCAGCTTGCTGCAGTGTTTTTTTCCAGCCAAAGTCCCGGAACAATACCACATTTGCTGGATCCAGCATTAATTTCCATAGAGATGTATTAATGCCGGATCCGATACCAAGTGTTCCTGAAATTGCCGCGTCACTGGTTCCGGTTTTCCGGTCTACACCTGCGCCAGGATATAGGAGGAGCTGGTTTAGCTTTTGATCTTTCCGGATCTGGAAAAAAAAGGATACCAGTTTGTATACGGTTTGCCGGATCCGGCAGGCAGCTCCGTTGCCTGCTGGATCCGAACAACGCTAGTGTGAAAGTACCCTTGAATATATATTTTTTTGCATTTTGAAGATCTTATCAGCTGTATGTAGGATCCTCAGGCAGGGCAGTGAGAAAAGCTGACGCAGCTCTTTACCTCAGTGCTCTGAAGTAACCGGCATTTTATTTCCCCTGAAGATTGCCTCCTTAATTATGACTAATGAAAGGTATTTGGGGCTGTATTTATAATAAAGTAATATGTAGGTATTTTCAGTAATTTAATCCCTATAAGAGTTCACACACGCTTGGCTAAGCGTGAATGTGATGGAATCTAATCACTACATCGCTTTATAAAATGAAACCAGAAATGGGGACTTACATTTTCTAAAGAGGTGTTCTTAGATGTCACTTCTTTAAGCTCTTTCATAAACATCTCTCTTACTTTGTTCAATTCATCATCAAATTTCTCTTTTTCCTCTTTTTTCCAATCGTCAAACTTTTTCAGAAGACCCTGTTCAATTGTTTTCTTATGTTCATTTTCCTGTATCTATAGAAAAGGAATTCATGCAAATTTAAAATAGAAAACTGACAGCCCTATTATACATATAGTAGTAGCCACCCTATATACAATCTATAGCAACTGCATTTATCATATAGGAAGCTTAGTTACAAGAAGGTCAGCAAATAAACATGCATAGGACGTGTTGTAATACACATGTAGCATGGCTGGAATTTCCAGCAATGTGTAGCACCACAAAGTGACATTTGGTCATGGTTTTTTGGGTCAGATTTTTTTTCATGGTGGCAACATCACCTACAACTTGTTTCCCTTAGGCTGGTATTACGCAAGCATTAGAGACATCAAGCAGGCTGTTCCAGCAGAGAGCTCTCTGGATCTAGCATAGCCAAAAAGTGCCACCTGCCTGCTTGACCCCATTGACTAAAATGAGATCTGGCGGAGATCCAGTCACTCTCCGGCGTATATGCCAGGACTCTGCCAGACAAAAGTTGCTGAACGCCACAGTTTGTCTGGCTGAATCCCAGCATATATGCCTGAACAGCCTGCTGGATGTCTCCAAACACTGATGTGAGAATAGCCTTAGAGAAGCTTTGATGTTCCTGTGATTTTACTGCAGTTCTTGTGCAACCAAATGTTGCTGTGTAGCCTTAAATGAAGAGTTAAAGGGGTTTTCCGGTTGTTTGAGGTTATCCTGTATATAGGGGATAACTATTAGATCGGTGAGAGTCCTATCGTTGGGTCCCCATCAATCACGAGAAGGGGAGCCTTGTACCCCCTGCAGCCCCCTGAAATGAACAGAGCAGCCGGCCGGGTGTGAGTGTGGCTGCTTCTTTCATTTCTATGGGAATTTCAGAGATAGCCGAGTACAGAGCTCAACTATCTCCAGAACTCCCACAGAAATTAATGGAGCGGCCGCACACATTCCTGACCGGCCGCTCTGTTCATTTCGGGGGGCTGTGCTGCGTTCTCGTGATTGGTGGGGGTCCATGCTGTAGGACCCCCACCAATCTAATAGTTATCCCCTATCCTGTCGATACACTCAGAATACCCCTTTAACTGAAAACCAAGATAACACTATGAACCCAAACAAACTGTAATGTAGTTGTGTGCTCTTTCTTCATACTTTTCATTGTTCCATTGAATTTAAAAAAATATTCCCATGCTTTATTTGCAGGGACACTTTATGATGGGGGGTGGTCCGACCTCTGAGACCCTCACTGATCCTGAGAATGGGGGGGTACTGCATCCCCTTCTCTGCCCCATTGCCCCTTGAAGACATCTTACCTGTAACAGCTTCTCTAAGTGAGCGGCTTGTTCTGCCTCCAGCTGACTTTTAGTAAGCCGTAGTTCCTCCTTCAGACAGTTTACCTCATACTGCAGGTTATTACTGGACTGGGTCATTTGCTTTCCTTTATAAAGAGAACACAATTAATGCACTTGTTAGTTCTGGGGATGGGTGCACCCGGCTGTTCCTCAGTCGCCCCGTCTTAATTATCTGCCGCCCCACAGCCTCGGCACATTTACTGTGTGCGTCCTGGAAATGTCTTTTATTAAACAGATGGAAAACCAAACAGATCTGGGAACCACTTTCATCTGCTTTTGATCTCCTTTATCTCTTCCAATGCCTTCTGGTCAGAGATAGAAAGAAATCCTGTAGATGAAGCAGAAGTCTGGCTTTGTAGTGTGGGCCGAGCCCTCGCTGCTATCAGGATGCGTACGGCGCTCATTACCATATTCTGCCACCATACACCCCCCAAGTGACACTGAATCGCAATACCGTGCCCGTAAATGTCTTTACTCTGGTAAGGGACCTTTCAGACAACCTTTTCTACCATAAATAAACCTTTTCCTAAATAAAGTGTATTACAAAAATGTTCCCTGTCCCTGTACATTAGCAGAAAAATAAAAAATAAAACAGCAGTTACAATTTAAAAAAAATGTCCGCTCAGGTATACACGGCCTTTAATACTCAATCCGTTAATATATACCGCATCGCTTGACAGGTGCTATTGTAAGGAGATACATGTCATCCTCGTCACCTGTTTTAGGGTATGTTCACACGTCGGATTATTGCCACCACAGTGCATGCCAATGAGGATTTTCCAATTGTGGTTTTACAGACATTTATGGCTTTTGCCCTTCTATGTTGACCTAAAGGGAACCTGTCACCATGACATGCAGCACAATCTGCAGGCAGCGTGTTATAGAGCAGGAGGAGCTGAGCAGAACGATATATAGGTTTATGGGAAAAGATTCAGTAAAACTTGCATTTTTTTCATTTAAACCTCTGTGATTAGGAGTCATGTGAGCGGTCCTACTTGCTGACTGACAGCTCTACACGACTAATCATATACAGACAGCTGTCAATCAGTGAGTAGGACTGCCCACATGACCATTAACAGACACTAGGATATGCCCCTATTGTCTTATAGGTGCGGGTCCCACCTATATCGAGAATGGAGCCCTGCAAGGTGGTGGCTGGAGAACTCCAATCCGGCCACCACCAAGCCCTCTCCCCATAGAAGTGAATGGGAGCTCACCGCGCATGACCGCCCATCGCTCCCCTTCACTTCTATGGGCTCCACGGAAATAGCCAAGACAGAGCTCGGCTATTTTTGTCGGCCCTATGGAAAATGAATAAAGGGCGGCTGTGCATGCGCAGTGCGCCCTCCACCACTTTCAGGGATCCGTTCTCGATATAGGTGTGGGTCCCAGCGGGGGGACCTGCACCTATAAGACAATGGGGGCAATCTGCTCAGCTCCTCCTGCTCTATAACATGCTGCCTGCAGATTCCACTGCATTTCATGATGACAGGTTCCCTTTACGTCAGGGGTGCACAACCTTTTTTGGTCTGGGGGCCGCATTGTCACATTGCCCTACAAGGAGCCGCAAAAAAAAAAGTTAATCAGCGCTTGTTTGCATCAGCCTATTACACAAGCCAATGCAAAGTGACTGGGGAGGAATGATCGCTTTCCTGCTCCCCGCCGCTCCCGCTGTCTCCATCTTCCGGTTCCAGCGGTGTTTACATCCGGCTGGATATTGGGCAGAGTCACATGCTCCGCTCCAGCCAATGACTGGCTTCAGTGGTGATGTGGCCACAAGCAGCGAGTCACCGCTGAAGTCAGTCATTTGCTGGAGAGGTGCTCCGAGACCGGAAGATGGAGACAGCGAGAGCAGCACGGAGCAGGAAAGTAGGAATCTTCTGCGTCAGGGGCCATGCTGCAGGAATTGTAAAAAATTATTTTAACTAGGAAACTAGGGTTGTCACAATGCCAAAATTTTGATTCAATTTCGATACCATGAAAAAGTATTGCGATACTTGATACCATTCGATACCACACAGGGAAAAAAAAACTGGGTGCATTCCACATTTATTGGAACATTCAGCCCATAATAGAACACTTCTGTTACGGAGTTTACTGCATAGGAGATCTTTTTTTATATTTTAATAGTTTGGACCTTTTCGAGCGTGGCGATACCAAATATGTTTATTTTTTTATTGTTTATATATTTTATATGTAAAATTGGGAAAGGGGGTGACTTCAACTTTTAATATTTTGGTGTTTTGTTTTAAGTTTTTTTGGTTTTTTTTTTATAACCATTAGCCCCCTTAGGGGGGGGGGTGGCTAGATCTTTATTAGGGTGAATAGGAATTCACACTGTCCCTGCTGCCCTGTGCTTTGTGCACCCAGCAGCGGGGAGCTTACCATGGCAGCCAAGGCTTCAGTAGCGTCCTGGCTGCCATGGATCAGATCGGAAGCTGCCAAAGTGATACATGATGGGGTTAATGTGAGGCACAGGTCCAACCATTCCTAGTGATAACCCCCATGTGCCTCATAATAACCCTATCAAGTATCCATATCCTTGCATAATGGCCAACATGGGGTTAATGAGCTACATGAACAGTCACTTGCTATTGGTACAGTCTTATGAATTTTGAATTCCAATCCATGTGCCTCATATTAATAAGTGGCCTGTATTCTGTAGCTCACATTAACCCCAAGTTTCCCATTATGTGAGATGGTACGTTGGGGTCACTTACTATTAATGTGAGGCACATGGGGTCCAGTCCAAAAGCATGTGCCCAGCCTGACATTAAAAATAGGTGACCCCCATCATGTTTAAAACATGCCAGTGTCACATTAACCCCAATCTTACTGGCTGCCTGATACATCTGTTTGTTTTTTTTGCCTGCCTTTTTTTTTAGGCAGGCTAATCACTCTTGCACTGTGGGGATGGGGTACCTGCTATGCTGGCTGTTCAGTGCACTAATGCACACTGACTCTGGGGCTGGGGCCCGGGCTGACGCTGAGGAGCACAGGACAGGACACTCAGAGGAAGAGGAGGAGGCTGATGCCTCTGTTCGCCGAGCTCACTAGCTCAGACGGCGCAGCAGTTTATTCCCTCCCCGTCCCTCCCCCTACTTTAATTAGCCGCACATTCATTGGTGGCAGTGGTGCGGGCATCTTCAGAGCCCGCTCTTTTCACTGGTTTCAGTGGTGGCTGCATCATAGGAGGGAGGGACTCCCTCCCACCTCCACTGTCTGGCCAGAGAGAACATAGCACACGCCGAGCGCGGCACACGCCATGTTTTCCTATAAGAGGAGATACTAGGCAGTGCAGCAGCATAGCCTAGTATTGCAATAACGCAAATCCCGGTACCGAATCGATACTGGCACAAAAGTATTGATTAGGTATCGAAATTTCGATACCCAATGCAACTCTATAGGAAACTCCTTTAAGTGGCGACGTTTCCTTCCTGCCTCCTATTCACTAATGAGTGCTTTACACTGCAGAGGACGGCGCTCACTGGTTATTACCACCTTCTGCACACCCAAATATACTGTAGGTGCCCTGCAATAACCAGTAAGCACTTTCCCTGAGGGCTCACACACACGGCCATTGTTTTAGTCCGCATCTGAGCCGCATTTTTTTTATGTGGCTTAGATGCAGAACCATTCACTTCAACGAGGCCGCAAAAGATGCGGACAGCACTGCATGTGCTATCCGCATCCGTTACTCTGTTCTGCAAAATGCAGAACACACAGGGCTGGTGTCCTGTGGACCAAAAGAAAAGGTACGGTCGTGTGAATGAGGCCTTACTAGGTGGGAAAGCCCTTATTGGTTAACCCTTTAATTTTTATTCAGTGATGTGTTTTTTTTATTTTTTTCAGATTCCGCAAATTGCAGACCGCAAAACACTGACGCCGTACATTGCCGGCACTTAATAGAGGATTCATATTGTGTGCTGGCTGGGCCCATGCTGTGGACCGTAAATTGCGGTCCGCAATGCAAGGGCCCCCGACTGCGGGGCAGCCGCATGCGGATCGCAGACCCATTCACTTGAATGGGGTCCGCGATCCACATCTGACAGTCTGCACTGCAAAAAAGTAGCACATGCACCATTTTTTTTTGCGGTGCGGAGGCACGGGCAGAAACATCACGGAAGCACTGCGTGGAGCTTCCGTGGGTTCCGATCCGCGCTTCCCCACCGCATCTCCGGGTTTGCGGACCTATTCAAGTGATGCGGCGTGCACACGGCCGGTGCCCCGTGTATTGCAGACCCGCCGTATGCGGGCCGCAATACGGCCCTACTTTTTTGCAGTGCAGAGCCCTAATACTGTTCTGATGTCCTTATATGAGCAGAAATCGCGGAAGCAGCTGGCTAACCATGGACTTTGCCGAGTACAGGGAAAGGCTTTATTTTTCAGCTTCAGATATTCCAGTGAGAATGGTTTCCTAAGACTGCAGTTATCCGCATGGCCAGATCTACCTCTTCTGACATACGTTCACCTCTTTTACTGACTAGTGTACGCCAGGGTGGCAGACAACTAATGAAACGTACTGTTCAACAGTGAGAGCATCCATGTCTGATATGAGGAGGAGAGCCAGCGGAGCAGAACTCGGAAGGAGCTGCTAAATATCTGTACCAAGCACTTCTCATAGCGCCGTCCTCTGACACCAAGCTGCTTGTCGAAATGCAATAAACACTCCAAATATTGAATATGTGAAGGATGTTCTTAGGAGCAAAAATTCTGATAAAGACACCGCAAAGAGAATTCTGACGCTGTGCCGAGGGGGAGTGAGACTGCGGTAACAGCATGGAAAGAGCCTATCCATCATATCTCCATGTAAGAGCGGGCCCGGTTCTGTCTGGACATAGGTAAGAAGTGCAATTTCTAATTTTCTTGTGTTCACGATCCACTCCTGGTTTTGTGTGAAGTTGGTCTAATGGTATTAGGCCTCATGCACACAGCCGTTGTTTTGGTCCATGTCCGAGCCGCATATTTTACCGGACAACATTCCGGTAGCGTCTGGCAATGCCTGATCTGGCAGGCTGCTCCTGGCCAGAAGAGCCTGCCGGATCGGCAGACGCAAATGTGGAACAAGCCTAACACTCATCTCTTAGTAACCATCAGTTAAAAATGCATTACATCCGGATGCCTTCTGTTTATCGCGCATTCATTTCCATGGGGTTGCGTGAAAGACGCACAATTTAGGACATGCTGCGGTTCTTTCAGAACGCACAGATAATTAGTGACGCTCATGTGCACAGACCCACTGGAATGAATGGGTCAGGATTCAGTGCGGATGCTGTCCCTTCACAGCACACAAAGCATCTGGACGGAAAACTCACTTGTGTGAACAAGGCCTTGAACTCCCACCCATGAAGCATGTCAGGAAGTGACTGCTTGTCAGAGGATCCACCTAAGATGCTGCGCACACTGCGTTGAGCCTTTTGTTAGCGGTACACATGGATAAGATTTCCTGACGTAAAGCGCCAACAAGAGAAGCTCGCACCACATGGTTAACCATTTTTGTGGCGGTCCTCTGCACAGCAGAGGCAGCGCAGCTTGCTGGACTTTTCTATGCACACCAGCTTGATGGAGCTGTCCAAAGGGCACTCTTAGGGCCTCCGACGGGTGAATATATCGCTCTGATGCAGAATACAGGGAGGGGATCACTACTTAAAGGACCATTCAATGGCTTCTAGCGTCCTGACTGCGATTTCTGACAAAATATACATTTTCCACATGAAATACAGGATATGGATTAACAGCAGTTGTTACCAGACAGGCACCTTCTGGATGTCTCCTTGTCATGTGGCTTTGCAAATAGGAATGATTCATGAACGTCTTCTCACAATGTTGGCACTGGAATTAGAAGAAACCGTTATTTGGGTATTTTACATTTGTGACTAAAGTGTATACTCTTAGCAATCTATGTATCGTATTCTGCAGATCTAAAGACTATAAGGCACATCCAAATTTCACTTCAGCTGCTGTGATACTACAACTCCCAGCATGCACACTTCCTTGGCTGTTCTTAGAACTACCAGAGAAGTGAATGGAGCATGCGAGGAGTTTCGAGGTTGCTGACACCTGGTCTAGAGTAGTTTAAAGCGGTAATACAAGATTCCCTGGTGGTCTAGGTTCGTAGCGAGGCTAACATCTGGTGTCCAGCAGTATTTAGTAGAAAATATGTACGTATCTTATGACCAAGGTGAACAGACATAAGTACATTGGGCATGAATGTTTACATACCCATAATCCATTATTAAATGGTGGGCAACAGCAGAAAAATCATTTTATTTAGCAATCCAGAATGTACGCAGCGACTAAAGCTGACCCCAGAAGTGCTGGACCCTACAAATCGCTGGGCGCTGTGTTTCTGCCTGCGCTGCTCCCCTGGTGGGCACAGGAGTCTTATGAGTTAAAATGACATCTATATTCCCCCTTTCTATGAAATGTAATGCTTTTGTACAATCACCGACCTGCTTTCCCAGCGCTTTTAGTGAGCTTTCCCCCACTGAAGCACTGTATGTAGTGAGCGCTTCCTTCCGGCCGGGGGAAAGCTCACTTTGCTAATAGGAGATGGATGGCCCTCATTTCAGAGAGTGCTGCTAAGGGACATTTCAGCCCCAGTTTTCTACTAAAAATAAACATTTTGCCTGACGCCAGTTACACATTTGGAGTCAATTTAACTTATTAAATCATATTTCAAATTGGTCTCTATTAAAAATATTGAGCTGTTCAGTCACAAAGGGTTAACAGTTTGTCACTTTATGTCAGTCATCTAATAAGCCTTCTCTCTAAACTACTGAGAGGTCATAAACCCTTACTTAAGCCACATTCTTATCAGTAAGACAAGAACTGAGCTATAATGAGTGTTTATAAGGTCAGAGAGCAGAGATAAGGAGTCCTTCTACTCCTCAGATGACGGAAAGGACACAAAATCCACAGGACTCTAATAGGGTATGTCACCTCTGTACAGAAAAAAGGATTCCATATTGTTAATAAAGACCAATTGAAAAAGTGATTTTTAGGTCAAAATAAGTATAGTGCAATAATAAAAAAATGCCCCTAAAGGTGTACATAGCCTTTAAAGGGGTTTTGCCACTTCAGCAAATAGCATTTATTAGGCAGAGAAAGTTTTCATGGTTACGACCACTCGGCAGCATTTGCCGTGCTTGCATACTATAGAAAAAAGCACCAGCTTACGTGAGCTCCCATGGTCCCGGCCACCAGAAAGGCTGGCATTTTTTCTTATAGTGTGCAAGCACGACCACCACTGTTGGATTACAGGGTGGTTGTAACCATGGAAACGAGCAGTGTATAATGTGATGGAAAAATGAATCCAGCCAGCAAAGGAGACAACATGGACAATCACAATACATTAGTAAGTGGCTTGTATTAACTTTCTCTACATGATAAGTGGTACTTGCTGAAGTGAGACAGCCCTTTAAGACCACCCCCGGTCAACTATCAATGACTGAGAGCTATGTACATATGTATTATGTATACACACTGTATTCATTTTTCCATCACATTATATACTGCTAGTTTCCATGGTTACAACTAGAGATGAGCGAATCGACTTCGGATGAATAATCCGAAGTTGGTTCGCATAAAACTTCGTTTCAATACTGTACAGAGCGAGACTTCGCATAATAACTTAGATTTATATTGTAAAAAAAAAACAACTTGGAACCGAACCCGAGTTCGGGAAATGTTTTTTATCAATTTCTGAAGTTGTGTTACGAAGTCTCGGGAGACTTCGCAAAGTAATAACTTCGGCTCATCGGAGCCAATACATTCTAATACTGTATGGAGCTCACCCCATACAGTAATGAAACTAAGTTTTACGCGAATCAACTTCGGATGTTTCATCTCATCCCTAGTTACAACCATCCAGCAGCAGTGGTTGTGCCTACACAGTAAGAAAAAAGGGCTGGCCTCAATGGTGGCAGGGATCATGAGAGCACACATAGGATAAGCAACCACTGCTGCCGGATTACAGGGAGGTCGTAACCATGGAAACAAGCAGTGTATAATGAGCCAGCAAAGGAGGCAATATGGACAGACAGAATACATTAGTAAGTGCTTTGTGTTAACTTTCTCTACATGATACAGGTAAAACTCGAAAAATGAGAATATCGTGCAAAAGTTCATTTATTTCAGTAATGCAAATTAAAAGGTGAAACTAATATAAGTTAGACTCATTACATGCAAAGCGAGATATTTCAAGCCTTTATTTGTTATAATTTGGATGATTATGGCTTACAGATTATGAAACCCCAAAGTCACAATCAAAGTCAAAATTAGAATATTACATGACATCAATAAAAAAAGGATGTTAAATAGAAAAATGTAGGACCTCTGAAAAGTATAATCATGCATATGTACTCAGTACTTGGTTTGGGCCCCTTTTGCTGAGGTTTTATGGAAGACCAGGATGCTTCAGCCTTCAGCTCTCCTGCATTGTTCGGTCTCATGTCTCTCATCTTTCTCTTAGCAATGCCCCATAGATGCTCTATGGGGTTCAGGTCAGGCGAGTTTGCTGGCCAATAAAGCACAGTAACCCCATGGTCATTGAACCAGGTTTTGGTACTTTTGGCAGTGTGGGCAGGTGCCAAGTCCTGCTGGAAAATGAAGTCACCATCTCCATAAAGCTCGATACTTTTGAATGGCCTTTTCCTGACAATGCTCTCCAGGCTGCGGTCCTCCCTGCTGCTTGTGCACCTTTGTCTTCCACAGTTGTCCCTTCCACTTAACTTTCTATCAATGTGCTTTGATACAGCACTTTGGGAATAGGGTTGTTTCGGGTATCGAATTTCCGATACCCAATCGATACTTTTGTCCCGGTATCAATACGATACCGGGATCTGCCATTTCTCGATACTTTGGATGGCGCTGCTCTCAGCGCTCCATGTTCAGTCCGGCAGCACAGTGAGGAGGAGGCAGTCCCTCCCTCCCTTCCCTCGTGCTGCTACTGCTGCAACCAATCGGGAAGAGATAGAGAGAGGGGGCGGGCGCACTGAGCCACCAACGAAAAGGGACGTTAAATACATTGCAGAAAGTCAATGCTGGCACCCGACATCTGACAGGGAGCTGCGATCGGCATTTAACCCCTCAGGTGCGGCACCTGAGGGGTTAAATGCTGCGGATCCGCAGCTCCCTGTCAGGTCGGGTTCCAGCAATGTCTTTCTGCAATGAGGTTATATAAATACAATTACCCCCGTGCTGCCACCATTACAGACCTCTTCACTACCAGCCGCTGCTAGAATCCCCGGCGCTGAGCAGGACAGTCATAAATCAGTTAACCCTCTCTGACCCGTGTTATGTGTAGGCTTTTTCTTATCTGATAGCGGCCGTGTCTCATTGCTTCCCGTCAGCGCCTGCAGCTCCGGCCGGTAGGACATGTGTGGGGAAGTCAATGGGAGTTAGGCTGGGAACACTGAAAAGAAAAAGCTTTGTCCATCCCCTGAAACAGGGGCAGCTGAAGACCCTGGCAAAGTGACCCATATACATAACACAGGGCAGAGAGGGGAACTCATTTATTACTAAGTGTCCTCCCCCCACCCCCCCCCCCAGTATTAAAATCATTGGTGGCAGTGGCCACGGGGTCGCCTCCATTGGTGGTACAGTGGTAGTTCCATGTTACAAGGGCAGCCAGGACGCTATTGAAGCCCTGGTTGCCATGGTCAGCTCCCTGCTGCTGTGGGCACTATGCACAGGGCAGCAGGGAGTTTGAGATTCCTATTCACTCTGATAAAGATATATAAGGGTGAATAGGAAAAGGGATTAAAAGATCCCAGGTTCTGGTCCCTAAGGAGGGAAATACCGTATATACTCGAGTATAAGCCGAGTTTTTCAGCACAAAATTTGTGCCGAAAAACACAAATTCGGCTTATACTCGAGTCATATACTCGAGACGGAGTGGGAGGAGGAGCTGGGGGCGGGCATTTGCGGCGGGCGAGCGCAGCATGACTGACTAATGTCACGTGCCTGCCCGGCCTGCTTTATGAATGAAGCAGGCGGCGCAGGCACGTGACGTCAGTCACGCTGCGCTCGCCCGCCCGCCCGGTCTGCCTGGAGGACTCGGCGGCATGTGAGGAGGTACTTTACAGGAGCGGGGAAGGGGGGCTGTGGATGGAGCTGTTATGGGATGAGGGGACTGTGGATGGCACTGCTATGGGATGAGGGGCTGTGGATGGAGCTGTTATGGGATGAGGGGCTGTGGATGGCACTGCTATGGGATGAGGGGCTGTGGATGG
The DNA here is from genome assembly GCA_033119425.1 of Bufotes viridis. Classification (NCBI taxonomy): domain Eukaryota; kingdom Metazoa; phylum Chordata; class Amphibia; order Anura; family Bufonidae; genus Bufotes; species Bufotes viridis. The sequence goes on from JAKVIS010001881.1 coordinate 17,888, forward strand.
CACTGTTATGGGATAAGGGGCTGTGGATGGAGCTGTTATGGGATGAGGGGCTGTGGATGGCACTGTTATGGGATGAGGGGCTGTGGATGGCACTGTTATGGGATGAGGGGCTGTGGATGGCACTGTTATGGGATGAGGGGCTGTGGATGGCACTGTTATGGGATGAGGGGGCTGTGGATGGCACTGTTATGGGATGGGGGGCTGTGGATGGCACTGTTATGGGATGGGGGGCTGTGGATGGCACTGTTATGGGATAGGGGGCTGTGGATGGCACTGTTATGGGATGAGGGGCTGTGGATGGCACTGTTATGGGATGAGGGGCTGTGGATGCCATCCACAGATCCCCCATAACAGTGCCATCCACAGATACCCCCCATAACAGTGACATCCATTTCCACCTCGGCTTATACTCGAGTCACTTCTCTTCCCAGTTTTTTAGGGTAAAATTAGGGGGGTCGGCTTATACTCGGGTCGGCTTATACTCGAGTATATACGGTAGTTATTAAATAAAAAGTTAACAAAAAAAGTTTTAAAAAAGTAAAAAAACACCAAAATATTAAGTATAAATCACCCCTATTCCCAATTTTACATATAAAATATATAATTAATCTATAAATAAACATATTACATATTGCCCCACCCAAAAGTCCAAACTATTCAAATATTTAAAAAAATTCCCCCGTGCGGTGAACGTTGTAAAAAAAAAAAAAAAATGCGCAATTCACCATTTTTTTTAAAATCACCTTGTCCCCCCTTAAAAATACAACAATAGCTGATCTCAGGGAGACCAGCTACAAAAAACACCGTGGAGCCTCATTTAAGAGTCTCAACACAGCAATCCGAAGTGCAAAGCTTCCTGGGAAAAGGGAATATTCAAAATAAATGTGGAGCCCCAGTTATGGGTCTACAACACAATGAAAGCCAGATATCCCGCAAAGGAAGGAAAACCAAGCAAAGGGGTGTCTCCATTACAGAGATCACCAAATCCACCATATTAAGTGGCCCCTATGTCAAGATCCCGCTTTTTTACAAGCTTTAAGGATGTGACGGGGAAAACCTAAGCCAGGTATCCATCCACAGACAGCTGTTTCAGGGTGTTGCTCCTCATCAATGTGGAGTAGGATTCTGGCTAACCGGGAGCAATGCCTCGGAGACTACTCAAACACAACAATAGCTGATCTCAGGGAGACCAGCTACAAAAAACACCGCGGAGCCTCATTTAAGAGTCTCAACACAGCAATCTAAAGTGCAAAGTTCCTTCCTTTGAGGGATATCTGGTATTCATTGTGTTGTAGACCCAAATACTGGGGCTCCACATTTATTTTGCATATCCCCTTAAAAATAGGATAGGACTGTTCTATTATAGGCCAGACGTTCCATAAAATGCGGAATGCACAAGGCTTTTTTGGCGTTTTATTTTTTTTCACGTGGTATCCAAAGTTATCGAGTATCGCAATACTTTTTTGTGGTATCGAAACCGAATCGAAATTTTGGGAACCGAAACAACCCTATTTGGGAACATCAAGCTTCTTTTGCAATTACCTTTTGAAGCTTTCCCTCCTTATGGAGGGTGTCAACGATGGTTTTCTTTCCCATGATTGTGATTTCTACTGAACCAGACTGAGAGACAATTTAAAGGCACAGGTACCCTTTGCTCAGGGGGTATGGATTCAATAGCTGACTAGGGTGGGACACTTTGAGCCTAGAATATTGAACCTTTTCACAAAATTCTAATTTTCTGAGATTGTGACTTTGGGGTTTCATAAACTGTAAACCATAATCATCCAAATTATAACAAATAAAGGCTTGAAATATCTCGCTTTGCATGTAATGAGTCTATCTCATATTAGTTTCACCTTTTTTAGTTGCATTACTGAAATAAATGAACTTTTGCACAATATTCTAATTTTTCAAGTTTCACCTGTATATGCTATTTGCTGAAGTGAGACAATCCCTTTAAGACAAAACTGGTCCAATGGATTCCTAAGAGGAAAAATTTGTGTCTGGTGGCATCGGATCTGGAGACAGACATTGCTCTGACATCTGGTAAGGGTAGGTTCACACCTCTGTTTAACTGATCTCTGCCGGAACAGCCTGCCGGAGTTCACCAGATCTGGCCTTGCTGGATACTCACGTTCACTACTGGACCTTATAACGGTGTCCGGCTAGAATCTGGCCGCTTTCCGGAAAAATGCCAGCTTTCAGTCGGGCAAAAAGCACTGCATGCAATGGTTTTTGTCTGGCTGAAAACCGGCACTTGCCAGAAAGTGGCCAGACCCCATTATAGTCAATAAGGTCCGGCAAGGAACGGCTGTACACAGATAGGCCAGATGAGGTGTACTCCGGCAGGCTGTTTCCTTTTTCTGGTGTAGGTTAGAGAATGAAACCTGACTTCTGATTGGTTGTTGAAGGATGAATTGACTGTATGATTGGCTGGTTGCATGGAAAGATGAAAAACAATCATCTGACGTCATTAAAGAGGACCGGTCACCTCTCCGGACATGTCTGTTTTAGTAATCACTTACATTCCCCATGTAATAACGGGAGCATCAATTCTTATGGCTCTATGTTGTGCCGTTCCTTTATTATTCCTGCTAGAAGTTATGAATAAATTCCTAGCAGTTTGTAATAAAGGTCCAGATGGATGTTACCAGTTGGGGTGTGTCCCTGCTCAGTCTGCCAGTGGCAGCACTGATTGGATAATGTCAGACTGTGCAGGACCCCCCCCCCCAACTGGTAACACCCATCTGGACCTTCATTGTAAAATGCTAGCAATTTATTCTTAACTTCTAGAAGGAATAATAAAGGAAGGGCACAATAGAAAGTCATAAGAATAGATGCTCCCGTTATTACATGGAGAATGTAAGTAGTTACATGTCAGGAGAGGTGACAGCTCCTCTTCAAATTGATTTAATCGTGGTAATAGAGAGGAGTCCCTGATAAGAGGGAATGCCACAACCAGCGTCTTACTCTGTAGGACTACAGTCCACCATTGCATCCAGCGCACATCAGTGTGAGCATCGGTGGGAGACCGTAGGTAGAGGCCGACAGTAGCGGGAGGCCATTGTGTCATTGGCACTGGATCGGCAGGAGACTTTACTGTGTATGCTGCTGCCTGACAACCCTTTCAATGATAACAGCGGATCACCAGTACTCCCAGCAGAGCTGTACATAAGCAGCTGATGTGGACCGGATCTATAACAGCCTTATTCACAAAGTCAAATAAAGGACCGATTTTTGGAAAATACAGAGGTTATCTAACAGCATGGCATGCGCCATCCCTGGCAATTTTGTAGCACTTTTTGCACAATTTAGTGGGAACTGCAACAAAAACATGAAGAGAAACGTTTTCCTCAGAGAGGTTGTGCCAAGTTTTTAAGTTATCCCCTATCTAGAGTATACCTAGCTGATCACTGGGGTTCTGACCACTGGGACCCCATCGCCTGGGAGAATAGGGGTCCCTTTACCCTGTTCTGTTGGGACAGCAGGTTGTGCATGCACTCTGACTCTCCATTCATTCTCTATGAGACTGCTGGACATAGCTGAGCGCTGTACTCACCATCTCCGGTGCTCCCATAGAGAATGAATGAAACAGCACTGCGCATGCATTACCTGCTGCTCCATAACATAATCTAATAGAAGCCAGCGAAACCAATTTAGAGTCAGTTTGGGTTACGTTGCAGCTTGGTAATCATAAGGTAACTCGTGTAGGTGTCATATACAGACCACCAAGCCAAGTAAAAGAATTGGATGATCTACTAGTTGAGGAAATGGCTAAAATGACATTGAAAGGGGAAGTTGTCATTATGGGAGACTTTAATCTTCCTGATATAAACTGGAAAACCAAAATAGCTAGTTCTGCCAGGAGTACAGACATTCAAAATTCCCTACTGGGATTATCTCTACAGCAAGTAGTTGAGGAGCCAACCCGGAAGGAGGCCATTTTAGATTTGGTATTCACAAATGGCAATTTGGTATCTGATATCACTGTAGGGGAAAGCTTAGGATCCAGTGATCACCAGTCAGTGTGGTTTACTATAAGTACAGTGACTGAGTCACTCCACACAAACAAAAGTTTTAGATTTTCGGAAAACAGACTTTTCTAAAATGAGATCAGTGGTATACGAGTCCCTATCAGACTGGAACAATTTCAATGGAGTCCAAGAGAAATGGGACTACTTAAAATTGGCACTACTGAAGGCAACAGAAAAGTGCATTAGGCTTGTCAGTAAAGGCAAAAAAGGAAGAGACCACTGTGGTACTCAGCAGAAGTGGCCAAAATCATTAAAAACAAAAAGATGGCATTTAGCAAGTATAAAAACACCCAAAACGAGGATGACCGGGAAATCTATAAGATGAGGCAGAGAGAGGCCAAGCAAGTTATAAGAGCTTCTAAAGCTCAGGCAGAAGAGAAATTAGCTCAGTCAGTGAAAAAAGGTGATAAGACATTCTTCAGATACATAAATGAAAAAAGGAAATTAAAAAAAGGAATTACCAAATTAAAAACAAAAGAAGGAAGGTATATGGAAGAGGATAAAGAACTAGCTGACTGCCTCAATGAATACTTCTGTTCAGTTTTTACAAAGGAAAATGAAGGAGAAGGACCTCAGTTAGGGAGGAAGACTAATGAATCCTTTGATGCATGTCCCTTTACAGAGGAAGAGGTTCTAAGTCGGCTGTCCAAAATTAATACAAATAAATCACAGGGGCCTGATGGGATACACCCAAAGCTATTAAAAGAGCTTAGAGGTGTACTAGCAAAACTATTAACAGATTTATTTAGCCAATCACTGGTAACAGGTGTTGTCCCAGAAGATTGGAAATTAGCAAACGTTGTGCCAATTCACAAGAAAGGTAGTAGAGAGGAATCGGAAACTATAGGCCAGTAAGCCTGACATCAATAGTGGGGAAATTAATGGAAACCATACTCAAGGAGAGGATTGTGGAACATCTAAAAACCCATGGGTTGATTGATAAAAAACAGCATGGGTTTACTTCAGGGAGATCATGTCAAACTGATCTTATTGACTTTTTTGATTGGGTGACTAAAATAATAGATGGCGGAGGTGCAGTAGACATCGCCTATCTGGACTTTAGTAAGGCTTTTGATACTGTCCCACATAGAAGGCTTATCAATAAACTGCAGTATTTGAGCTTGGGCTCACATATTGTTGAATGGATTAGGCAGTGGCTGAAGGACAGAAAACAGAGGGTTGTAGTCAATGGAGTATATTCAGACCATGGTATTGTTACCAGTGGGGTACCTCAGGGATCTGTTCTGGGACCCATATTGTTTATTATCTTTATCAGCGAAATTGCAGAAGGCCTTAATGGTAAGGTGTGTCTTTTTGCTGATGACACAAAGATTTGTAACAGGGTTGATGTTCCTGGAGGGATACACCAGATGGAAAAGGATTTAGGAAAACTAGAGGAATGGTCAAAAATCTGGCAACTAAAATTTAATGTCGATAAGTGCAAGATAATGCACCTGGGGCGTAAAACCCAAGAGCAGAATATAAAATCAGTGATACAGTACTAACCTCAGTATCTGAGGAAAGGGATTTAGGGGTCATTATATCAGACGACCTAAAGGTGGGCAGACAATGTCATAGAGCAGCAGGTAATGCCAGCAGAATGCTTGGGTGTATAGGGAGAGGCATTAACAGTAGAAAGAGGGAGGTGCTCGTGCCGCTCTACAGAGCACTAGTGAGACCTCATTTGGAGTATTGTGTGCAGTACTGGAGACCATATCTGCAGAAGGATATTGAAACTTTGGAGAGAGTTCAGAGAAGAGCTACTAAACTAGTACATGGATTGCAGGACAAAACTTACCAGGAAAGGTTAAAGGACCTTAACATGTATAGCTTGGAAGTAAGAAGAGACAGAGGGGATATGATAGAAACTTTTAAATACATAAAGGGAATCATCACGGTAAAAGAGGAGAGAATATTTAAAAGAAGAAAAACTGCTACAAGAGGACATAGTTTTAAATTAGAGGGGCAAAGGTTTAAAAGTAATATCAGGAAGTATTACTTTACTGAGAGAGTAGTGGACGCATGGAATAGCCTTCCTGCAGAAGTGGTAGCTGCAAATACAGTGAAGGAGTTTAAGCATGCATGGGATAGGCATAAGGCTATCCTTCATATAAGATAGGGCCAGGGACTATTCATAGTATTCAGCATATTGGGCAGACTAGATGGGCCAAATGGTTCTTATCTGCCGACACATTCTATGTTTCTATAGGAATGGAACCCCCATTCTCATGATCGGTGGGGTCCAGCGGTCGGATACCCCAGCAATCAGCTAGATATCCCCTATTCTGTGGATAGAGGTTAAGTTTAAAACTTGGCAGAACCCCTTTAACCAGTAGGCAGTATTTTGTACTGCACTGTGATATTTGGTTCTGCTGGGGCAGTATATTGTGATGCACTGTGGTATTTGGTTCTGCTGGGGCAGTATATTGTGCTGCACTGTGGTATTTGGATCTGCTGGGGCAGTATATTGTGCTGCACTCTGGTATTTGGTTCTGCTGGGGCAGTGTATTGTGCTGAACTCTGGTATCTGGTTCTGCTGGGGCAGTATATTGTGCTGCACTCTGGTATCTGGTTCTGCTGGGGCAGTATATTGTGCTGCACTCTGGTATCTGGTTCTGCTGGGGCGGTATATTGTGCTGCACTCTGGTATCTGGTTCTGCTTGGGCAGTATATTGTGCTGCACTGTGGTATCTTGTTCTGCTGGGGCAGTATATTGTGCTGCGCTCTGGTATTTGGTTCTGCTGGGGCAGTATATTGTGCTGCACTCTGGTATCTGGTTCTGCTGGGGCAGTATATTGTGCTGCACTCTGGTATCTGGTTCTGCTGGTGCAGTATATTGTGCTGCACTCTGGTATCTGGTTCTGCTGGGGCAGTATATTGTGCTGCACTGTGGTATCTGGTTCTGCTGGGGCAGTATATTGTGCTGCGCTCTGGTATTTGGTTCTGCTGGGGCAGTATATTGTGCTGCACTCTGGTATCTGGTACTGCTGGGGCAGTATATTGTGCTGCACTCTGGTATCTGGTTCTGCTGGTGCAGTATATTGTGCTGCACTGTGGTATCTGGTTCTGCTGGGGCAGTATATTGTGCTGCACTGTGGTATCTGGTTCTGCTGGGGCGGTATATTGTGCTGCACTCTGGTATCTGGTTCTGCTGGGGCAGTATATTGTTCTGCACTGTGGTATCTGGTTCTGCTGGGGCAGTGTATTATGCTGCACTCTGGTATCTGGTTCTGCTGGGGCAGTATATTGTGCTGCACTGTGGTATTTGGTTCTGATGGGGCAGTATATTGTGCTGCACTCTGGTATCTGGTTCTGCTGGGGCGGTATATTGTGCTACACTCTGGTATCTGGTTCTGCTGGGGCGGTATATGGTGCTGCACTCTGGTATCTGGTTCTGCTGGGGCAGTATATTGTGCTGCACTGTGGTATCTGGTTCTGCTGGGGCAGTATATTGTGCTGCGCTCTGGTATTTGGTTCTGCTGGGGCAGTGTATTGTTCTGCACTGTGATATTTGGTTCTGCTGGGGCGGTATATTGTGCTGCGCTCTGGTATCTGGTTCTGCTGGGGCAGTATATTGTGCTGCACTGTGGTATCTGGTTCTGCTGGGGCGGTATATTGTGCTGCGCTCTGGTATCTGGTTCTGCTGGGGCAGTGTATTGTGCTGTACTGTGGTATCTGGTTCTGCTGGGGCGGTATATTGTGCTGCACTCTGGTATCTGGTTCTGCTGGGGCGGTATATTGTGCTGCGCTCTGGTATCTGGTTGGGTAATATTTTGTTCTGCGCTAAGGTACTGCTGGCCCGCCTACTTCTGTTACACCATCTTCTGTCAATTTGGCCCCACCACTTTTAGTTTTTTTTCCAGGGCCACTTTAAGTCCCCGGCCCACCCCTGACTGAGGGCTTTGTATAATATGGGGGGTATAAGTTTATGTGTGGAAACTGATAGATGGCAGTATGTAGCAGTCAGCGCCACTCACTGTACCTTGTGGTAGGGCGCAGCGCTGGCACTGATCAACATCTGCTGGGTGGAAATGATCTTCTTCCTCCGCTTGCATTCCTCTTTAAGGGTCTTGACCTCCTGAGCCTGCTTGGCCATTTTGGCTTGTATCTGCTCCGTCTCAGCCAGGGTGACGCGGACCTTCCCTTCTAACGTCTGTAGATTGGTGGTCAGGTACTCCTGAGTATGGAGCAGGTACTCAATGGTGTACTGGGACAGTCTGAAGAGCTTCAGCAGTACAGGGTCCAGGCTGCTGTGACAGTGCGGGCACTTTTCATTCTCTACGTTACAGAACGTGATGCCCATGATGTTTTCCTGAAGGGTCACAAAGTCCAATTCATTTGCCAACCTGTCCACATCAATGGCCCCAATCCTTCTCCAGTCGACACTCTCGTGGCGGGTTCTGAATTTAAACCGGGAGTCATGGTGGTAGGAGGGCATTCTGGGTGGTGTTGAAGGACGTGGCACCCAAGGAGCACTTAGGCCATCAGGTGAAATGTGTGCCTGCTCAGGCTCCAGAGGGTAGTAAACATTGTCATAGAAAGGCTGAAAAAGAGGCAAAAACCAATATTAGGAGCGGCCAGCTCATCAGGACGTAGCGGAAGATCGCTCTGGAGACCCTGCTGGCTCCCCATGCACCCAAAGCTGTACCAAGCCAAAGTTACAGCATGTACCCACCTTTGGGGCAATTTGGTCATCACTGAATTCCACTCATTTTGGACTAAACATATATATATTTTTTTTCCTCAATTGGTCTCTATTCAAAATTTTCGACAGTTTTTTCCTCTATAGCTTTCACTACATCTACAGCACAGGGGTCAGCACCTTCAGCTGTTGTGAAACTACAATTCCCAGTATGCTGCAGTCATTTGTATGAGAGTTCTCAGAAGTGCAGAGCAAGTATTGATGCTGGGAGTTGTAGTTTGACAACAGCTGGAGTGCCGGAGACGGCCCACCCCTGATCTACAGACTATTGCGCCCTGATGGCTTGATCTGTAACCCTTAGGGCTCATTCACACGACCGTGGTTTTGGTTTTGCATTTCTTGCGGCTCGGGTGCGGACCCATTCACTTCTATGGGGCCGCAAAAGATGCAGACAGCACTCCGCATTCCGTGGCCCCGCAAAAATGATGAGTCGTGTCCTATTCTTGTCCGCTTTGCGGTCAAGAATAGGCATTTCTATAAAGGGCCGCCCGTTCCGTTCCGCAAATTGCGGAAGGCATACGGGCGGCATCCGTGTTTTGCGGATTTGCAATTTGCGGACTGCAAAACAAGGCACGGTCGTGTGAACAAGCCCTTATCTTTACTTTCCAGCTCAAGCAATGAAAAAAAAAAATTGCGCCAAAAGTCTCCCCAAAGGTGTCCATGGACTTTAAATCAAGAACTGGCGAGTGCATAATGCCCTTAGTTCTAGGACCAATTTAGAGGGGGTAGAAATGACCGCTGGAGGCCGAGGTTGCAATGGTACCGCTACAGGCGCCACTGACATGTGGAAAGGCGTCTGTACATTTTGAATTTGGTCTCTTGATTATTTCTACACTCGTGGCCCCCTCTCCCCACCACACACGCACACTTACTTTCCCGGACCTGTAGAGGGAAGATTACTTACCTGCTTCTTGGCGCTGGCTCCTCGCGGCCTACGATACTCCTCTGGGCTACCTCAATTTAAACATCTGATTTGACATGGTCGCAGCCAATCACTGTCCGCAGCGATGAACAGCTCGACTTCCGTCACAAGATGCAAGGGGATATGATGTCCGCCAGCGATTGGCTGCGGCCATGACAAATCCGATGTTTACAGTGAGTCCAGGAGCATGGCAGACCTGGAGAAGGAGCGAGGGGCCAGCGCCAGGAAGCAGGTAAGTAAGTGTGTGTGTGTGTGTGGGGGGGGTTTGGCCAAAACCCCCATTCTTGCACGACCCCTTTAAAGCCTCATGCACACAACCATATGTATTTTGTGGTCCACAAACCGCAGATCCGTAAAATATGGATATCGGTCGCATGCATGCTCCTTTTCCTAATAGAACTGCCTCTTTTTGTGACCTCCGTTTTTTAAGAACCCATAGAAATGAATGCGTCTGTGTGCAACTAAGAGAAAGTGAGGAACGGATGTGGAGGGTGTGCGTGAGGCCTTAGTGTCACACTATCAGAGGCGCCGCAGGCTGGGGCATGAGAAAATCGTAATGGCGGTGAATGTAGTGGTGTTGTGACTACTCCAAACCCGTATCCCATTCCACATGATTACATG
>JAKVIS010001882.1:0-27787 GCA_033119425.1 Bufotes viridis
AGCTATCAGTACAGGAGGAGGTGTTATCAGTGACAGCTATCAGTACAGGAGGAGGTGTTATCAGTGACAGCTATCAGTACAGGAGGAGGTGTTATCAGTGACAGCTATCAGTACAGGAGGAGGGGTTATCAGTGACAGCTATCAGTACAGGAGGAGGTGTTATCAGTGACAGCTATCAGTACAGGAGGAGGTGTTATCAGTGACAGCTATCAGTACAGGAGGAGGGGTTATCAGTGACAGCTATCAGTACAGGAGGAGGTGTTATCAGTGACAGCTATCAGTACAGGAGGAGGGGTTATCAGTGACAGCTATCAGTACAGGAGGAGGTGTTATCAGTGACAGCTATCAGTACAGGAGGAGGTGTTATCAGTGACAGCTATCAGTACAGGAGGAGGTGTTATCAGTGACAGCTATCAGTACAGGAGGAGGTGTTATCAGTGACAGCTATCAGTACAGGAGGAGGTGTTATCAGTGACAGCTATCAGTACAGGAGGAGGTGTTATCAGTGACAGCTATCAGTACAGGAGGAGGTGTTATCAGTGACAGCTATCAGTACAGGAGGAGGTGTTATCAGTGACAGCTATCAGTACAGGAGGAGGTGTTATCAGTGACAGCTATCAGTACAGGAGGAGGTGTTATCAGTGACAGCTATCAGTACAGGAGGAGGTGTTATCAGTGACAGCTATCAGTACAGGAGGAGGGGTTATCAGTGACAGCTATCAGTACAGGAGGAGGTGTTATCAGTGACAGCTATCAGTACAGGAGGAGGTGTTATCAGTGACAGCTATCAGTACAGGAGGAGGTGTTATCAGTGACAGCTATCAGTACAGGAGGAGGTGTTATCAGTGACAGCTATCAGTACAGGAGGAGGTGTTATCAGTGACAGCTATCAGTACAGGAGGAGGTGTTATCAGTGACAGCTATCAGTACAGGAGGAGGTGTTATCAGTGACAGCTATCAGTACAGGAGGAGGTGTTATCAGTGACAGCTATCAGTACAGGAGGAGGTGTTATCAGTGACAGCTATCAGTACAGGAGGAGGTGTTATCAGTGACAGCTATCAGTACAGGAGGAGGGGTTATCAGTGACAGCTATCAGTACAGGAGGAGGTGTTATCAGTGACAGCTATCAGTACAGGAGGAGGTGTTATCAGTGACAGCTATCAGTACAGGAGGAGGGGTTATCAGTGACAGCTATCAGTACAGGAGGAGGTGTTATCAGTGACAGCTATCAGTACAGGAGGAGGTGTTATCAGTGACAGCTATCAGTACAGGAGGAGGTGTTATCAGTGACAGCTATCAGTACAGGAGGAGGTGTTATCAGTGACAGCTATCAGTACAGGAGGAGGTGTTATCAGTGACAGCTATCAGTACAGGAGGAGGTGTTATCAGTGACAGCTATCAGTACAGGAGGAGGGGTTATCAGTGACAGCTATCAGTACAGGAGGAGGTGTTATCAGTGACAGCTATCAGTACAGGAGGAGGTGTTATCAGTGACAGCTATCAGTACAGGAGGAGGTGTTATCAGTGACAGCTATCAGTACAGGAGGAGGTGTTATCAGTGACAGCTATCAGTACAGGAGGAGGTGTTATCAGTGACAGCTATCAGTACAGGAGGAGGTGTTATCAGTGACAGCTATCAGTACAGGAGGAGGTGTTATCAGTGACAGCTATCAGTACAGGAGGAGGTGTTATCAGTGACAGCTATCAGTACAGGAGGAGGTGTTATCAGTGACAGCTATCAGTACAGGAGGAGGTGTTATCAGTGACAGCTATCAGTACAGGAGGAGGTGTTATCAGTGACAGCTATCAGTACAGGAGGAGGTGTTATCAGTGACAGCTATCAGTACAGGAGGAGGTGTTATCAGTGACAGCTATCAGTACAGGAGGAGGTGTTATCAGTGACAGCTATCAGTACAGGAGGAGGTGTTATCAGTGACAGCTATCAGTACAGGAGGAGGTGTTATCAGTGACAGCTATCAGTACAGGAGGAGGTGTTATCAGTGACAGCTATCAGTACAGGAGGAGGTGTTATCAGTGACAGCTATCAGTACAGGAGGAGGTGTTATCAGTGACAGCTATCAGTACAGGAGGAGGTGTTATCAGTGACAGCTATCAGTACAGGAGGAGGTGTTATCAGTGACAGCTATCAGTACAGGAGGAGGTGTTATCAGTGACAGCTATCAGTACAGGAGGAGGTGTTATCAGTGACAGCTATCAGTACAGGAGGAGGTGTTATCAGTGACAGCTATCAGTACAGGAGGAGGTGTTATCAGTGACAGCTATCAGTACAGGAGGAGGGGTTATCAGTGACAGCTATCAGTACAGGAGGAGGTGTTATCAGTGACAGCTATCAGTACAGGAGGAGGTGTTATCAGTGACAGCTATCAGTACAGGAGGAGGTGTTATCAGTGACAGCTATCAGTACAGGAGGAGGTGTTATCAGTGACAGCTATCAGTACAGGAGGAGGTGTTATCAGTGACAGCTATCAGTACAGGAGGAGGGGTTATCAGTGACAGCTATCAGTACAGGAGGAGGTGTTATCAGTGACAGCTATCAGTACAGGAGGAGGGGTTATCAGTGACAGCTATCAGTACAGGAGGAGGTGTTATCAGTGACAGCTATCAGTACAGGAGGAGGTGTTATCAGTGACAGCTATCAGTACAGGAGGAGGTGTTATCAGTGACAGCTATCAGTACAGGAGGAGGTGTTATCAGTGACAGCTATCAGTACAGGAGGAGGTGTTATCAGTGACAGCTATCAGTACAGGAGGAGGTGTTATCAGTGACAGCTATCAGTACAGGAGGAGGTGTTATCAGTGACAGCTATCAGTACAGGAGGAGGTGTTATCAGTGACAGCTATCAGTACAGGAGGAGGTGTTATCAGTGACAGCTATCAGTACAGGAGGAGGTGTTATCAGTGACAGCTATCAGTACAGGAGGAGGTGTTATCAGTGACAGCTATCAGTACAGGAGGAGGTGTTATCAGTGACAGCTATCAGTACAGGAGGAGGTGTTATCAGTGACAGCTATCAGTACAGGAGGAGGTGTTATCAGTGACAGCTATCAGTACAGGAGGAGGTGTTATCAGTGACAGCTATCAGTACAGGAGGAGGTGTTATCAGTGACAGCTATCAGTACAGGAGGAGGTGTTATCAGTGACAGCTATCAGTACAGGAGGAGGTGTTATCAGTGACAGCTATCAGTACAGGAGGAGGTGTTATCAGTGACAGCTATCAGTACAGGAGGAGGTGTTATCAGTGACAGCTATCAGTACAGGAGGAGGTGTTATCAGTGACAGCTATCAGTACAGGAGGAGGTGTTATCAGTGACAGCTATCAGTACAGGAGGAGGTGTTATCAGTGACAGCTATCAGTACAGGAGGAGGTGTTATCAGTGACAGCTATCAGTACAGGAGGAGGTGTTATCAGTGACAGCTATCAGTACAGGAGGAGGTGTTATCAGTGACAGCTATCAGTACAGGAGGAGGTGTTATCAGTGACAGCTATCAGTACAGGAGGAGGTGTTATCAGTGACAGCTATCAGTACAGGAGGAGGTGTTATCAGTGACAGCTATCAGTACAGGAGGAGGTGTTATCAGTGACAGCTATCAGTACAGGAGGAGGTGTTATCAGTGACAGCTATCAGTACAGGAGGAGGTGTTATCAGTGACAGCTATCAGTACAGGAGGAGGTGTTATCAGTGACAGCTATCAGTACAGGAGGAGGTGTTATCAGTGACAGCTATCAGTACAGGAGGAGGTGTTATCAGTGACAGCTATCAGTACAGGAGGAGGTGTTATCAGTGACAGCTATCAGTACAGGAGGAGGTGTTATCAGTGACAGCTATCAGTACAGGAGGAGGTGTTATCAGTGACAGCTATCAGTACAGGAGGAGGTGTTATCAGTGACAGCTATCAGTACAGGAGGAGGTGTTATCAGTGACAGCTATCAGTACAGGAGGAGGTGTTATCAGTGACAGCTATCAGTACAGGAGGAGGTGTTATCAGTGACAGCTATCAGTACAGGAGGAGGTGTTATCAGTGACAGCTATCAGTACAGGAGGAGGTGTTATCAGTGACAGCTATCAGTACAGGAGGAGGGGTTATCAGTGACAGCTATCAGTACAGGAGGAGGTGTTATCAGTGACAGCTATCAGTACAGGAGGAGGTGTTATCAGTGACAGCTATCAGTACAGGAGGAGGTGTTATCAGTGACAGCTATCAGTACAGGAGGAGGTGTTATCAGTGACAGCTATCAGTACAGGAGGAGGTGTTATCAGTGACAGCTATCAGTACAGGAGGAGGTGTTATCAGTGACAGCTATCAGTACAGGAGGAGGTGTTATCAGTGACAGCTATCAGTACAGGAGGAGGTGTTATCAGTGACAGCTATCAGTACAGGAGGAGGTGTTATCAGTGACAGCTATCAGTACAGGAGGAGGTGTTATCAGTGACAGCTATCAGTACAGGAGGAGGTGTTATCAGTGACAGCTATCAGTACAGGAGGAGGTGTTATCAGTGACAGCTATCAGTACAGGAGGAGGTGTTATCAGTGACAGCTATCAGTACAGGAGGAGGTGTTATCAGTGACAGCTATCAGTACAGGAGGAGGTGTTATCAGTGACAGCTATCAGTACAGGAGGAGGTGTTATCAGTGACAGCTATCAGTACAGGAGGAGGTGTTATCAGTGACAGCTATCAGTACAGGAGGAGGTGTTATCAGTGACAGCTATCAGTACAGGAGGAGGTGTTATCAGTGACAGCTATCAGTACAGGAGGAGGTGTTATCAGTGACAGCTATCAGTACAGGAGGAGGTGTTATCAGTGACAGCTATCAGTACAGGAGGAGGTGTTATCAGTGACAGCTATCAGTACAGGAGGAGGTGTTATCAGTGACAGCTATCAGTACAGGAGGAGGGGTTATCAGTGACAGCTATCAGTACAGGAGGAGGTGTTATCAGTGACAGCTATCAGTACAGGAGGAGGTGTTATCAGTGACAGCTATCAGTACAGGAGGAGGTGTTATCAGTGACAGCTATCAGTACAGGAGGAGGTGTTATCAGTGACAGCTATCAGTACAGGAGGAGGTGTTATCAGTGACAGCTATCAGTACAGGAGGAGGTGTTATCAGTGACAGCTATCAGTACAGGAGGAGGTGTTATCAGTGACAGCTATCAGTACAGGAGGAGGTGTTATCAGTGACAGCTATCAGTACAGGAGGAGGTGTTATCAGTGACAGCTATCAGTACAGGAGGAGGTGTTATCAGTGACAGCTATCAGTACAGGAGGAGGTGTTATCAGTGACAGCTATCAGTACAGGAGGAGGTGTTATCAGTGACAGCTATCAGTACAGGAGGAGGTGTTATCAGTGACAGCTATCAGTACAGGAGGAGGTGTTATCAGTGACAGCTATCAGTACAGGAGGAGGTGTTATCAGTGACAGCTATCAGTACAGGAGGAGGTGTTATCAGTGACAGCTATCAGTACAGGAGGAGGTGTTATCAGTGACAGCTATCAGTACAGGAGGAGGTGTTATCAGTGACAGCTATCAGTACAGGAGGAGGTGTTATCAGTGACAGCTATCAGTACAGGAGGAGGTGTTATCAGTGACAGCTATCAGTACAGGAGGAGGTGTTATCAGTGACAGCTATCAGTACAGGAGGAGGTGTTATCAGTGACAGCTATCAGTACAGGAGGAGGTGTTATCAGTGACAGCTATCAGTACAGGAGGAGGTGTTATCAGTGACAGCTATCAGTACAGGAGGAGGTGTTATCAGTGACAGCTATCAGTACAGGAGGAGGTGTTATCAGTGACAGCTATCAGTACAGGAGGAGGTGTTATCAGTGACAGCTATCAGTACAGGAGGAGGTGTTATCAGTGACAGCTATCAGTACAGGAGGAGGTGTTATCAGTGACAGCTATCAGTACAGGAGGAGGGGTTATCAGTGACAGCTATCAGTACAGGAGGAGGTGTTATCAGTGACAGCTATCAGTACAGGAGGAGGTGTTATCAGTGACAGCTATCAGTACAGGAGGAGGTGTTATCAGTGACAGCTATCAGTACAGGAGGAGGTGTTATCAGTGACAGCTATCAGTACAGGAGGAGGTGTTATCAGTGACAGCTATCAGTACAGGAGGAGGTGTTATCAGTGACAGCTATCAGTACAGGAGGAGGTGTTATCAGTGACAGCTATCAGTACAGGAGGAGGTGTTATCAGTGACAGCTATCAGTACAGGAGGAGGTGTTATCAGTGACAGCTATCAGTACAGGAGGAGGTGTTATCAGTGACAGCTATCAGTACAGGAGGAGGTGTTATCAGTGACAGCTATCAGTACAGGAGGAGGTGTTATCAGTGACAGCTATCAGTACAGGAGGAGGTGTTATCAGTGACAGCTATCAGTACAGGAGGAGGTGTTATCAGTGACAGCTATCAGTACAGGAGGAGGTGTTATCAGTGACAGCTATCAGTACAGGAGGAGGTGTTATCAGTGACAGCTATCAGTACAGGAGGAGGTGTTATCAGTGACAGCTATCAGTACAGGAGGAGGTGTTATCAGTGACAGCTATCAGTACAGGAGGAGGTGTTATCAGTGACAGCTATCAGTACAGGAGGAGGTGTTATCAGTGACAGCTATCAGTACAGGAGGAGGTGTTATCAGTGACAGCTATCAGTACAGGAGGAGGTGTTATCAGTGACAGCTATCAGTACAGGAGGAGGTGTTATCAGTGACAGCTATCAGTACAGGAGGAGGTGTTATCAGTGACAGCTATCAGTACAGGAGGAGGTGTTATCAGTGACAGCTATCAGTACAGGAGGAGGTGTTATCAGTGACAGCTATCAGTACAGGAGGAGGTGTTATCAGTGACAGCTATCAGTACAGGAGGAGGGGTTATCAGTGACAGCTATCAGTACAGGAGGAGGTGTTATCAGTGACAGCTATCAGTACAGGAGGAGGTGTTATCAGTGACAGCTATCAGTACAGGAGGAGGTGTTATCAGTGACAGCTATCAGTACAGGAGGAGGTGTTATCAGTGACAGCTATCAGTACAGGAGGAGGTGTTATCAGTGACAGCTATCAGTACAGGAGGAGGTGTTATCAGTGACAGCTATCAGTACAGGAGGAGGTGTTATCAGTGACAGCTATCAGTACAGGAGGAGGTGTTATCAGTGACAGCTATCAGTACAGGAGGAGGTGTTATCAGTGACAGCTATCAGTACAGGAGGAGGTGTTATCAGTGACAGCTATCAGTACAGGAGGAGGTGTTATCAGTGACAGCTATCAGTACAGGAGGAGGTGTTATCAGTGACAGCTATCAGTACAGGAGGAGGTGTTATCAGTGACAGCTATCAGTACAGGAGGAGGTGTTATCAGTGACAGCTATCAGTACAGGAGGAGGGGTTATCAGTGACAGCTATCAGTACAGGAGGAGGTGTTATCAGTGACAGCTATCAGTACAGGAGGAGGTGTTATCAGTGACAGCTATCAGTACAGGAGGAGGTGTTATCAGTGACAGCTATCAGTACAGGAGGAGGTGTTATCAGTGACAGCTATCAGTACAGGAGGAGGTGTTATCAGTGACAGCTATCAGTACAGGAGGAGGTGTTATCAGTGACAGCTATCAGTACAGGAGGAGGTGTTATCAGTGACAGCTATCAGTACAGGAGGAGGTGTTATCAGTGACAGCTATCAGTACAGGAGGAGGTGTTATCAGTGACAGCTATCAGTACAGGAGGAGGTGTTATCAGTGACAGCTATCAGTACAGGAGGAGGTGTTATCAGTGACAGCTATCAGTACAGGAGGAGGTGTTATCAGTGACAGCTATCAGTACAGGAGGAGGTGTTATCAGTGACAGCTATCAGTACAGGAGGAGGTGTTATCAGTGACAGCTATCAGTACAGGAGGAGGTGTTATCAGTGACAGCTATCAGTACAGGAGGAGGTGTTATCAGTGACAGCTATCAGTACAGGAGGAGGTGTTATCAGTGACAGCTATCAGTACAGGAGGAGGTGTTATCAGTGACAGCTATCAGTACAGGAGGAGGTGTTATCAGTGACAGCTATCAGTACAGGAGGAGGTGTTATCAGTGACAGCTATCAGTACAGGAGGAGGTGTTATCAGTGACAGCTATCAGTACAGGAGGAGGTGTTATCAGTGACAGCTATCAGTACAGGAGGAGGTGTTATCAGTGACAGCTATCAGTACAGGAGGAGGTGTTATCAGTGACAGCTATCAGTACAGGAGGAGGTGTTATCAGTGACAGCTATCAGTACAGGAGGAGGTGTTATCAGTGACAGCTATCAGTACAGGAGGAGGTGTTATCAGTGACAGCTATCAGTACAGGAGGAGGTGTTATCAGTGACAGCTATCAGTACAGGAGGAGGTGTTATCAGTGACAGCTATCAGTACAGGAGGAGGTGTTATCAGTGACAGCTATCAGTACAGGAGGAGGTGTTATCAGTGACAGCTATCAGTACAGGAGGAGGTGTTATCAGTGACAGCTATCAGTACAGGAGGAGGTGTTATCAGTGACAGCTATCAGTACAGGAGGAGGTGTTATCAGTGACAGCTATCAGTACAGGAGGAGGTGTTATCAGTGACAGCTATCAGTACAGGAGGAGGTGTTATCAGTGACAGCTATCAGTACAGGAGGAGGTGTTATCAGTGACAGCTATCAGTACAGGAGGAGGTGTTATCAGTGACAGCTATCAGTACAGGAGGAGGTGTTATCAGTGACAGCTATCAGTACAGGAGGAGGTGTTATCAGTGACAGCTATCAGTACAGGAGGAGGTGTTATCAGTGACAGCTATCAGTACAGGAGGAGGGGTTATCAGTGACAGCTATCAGTACAGGAGGAGGGGTTATCAGTGACAGCTATCAGTACAGGAGGAGGTGTTATCAGTGACAGCTATCAGTACAGGAGGAGGTGTTATCAGTGACAGCTATCAGTACAGGAGGAGGTGTTATCAGTGACAGCTATCAGTACAGGAGGAGGTGTTATCAGTGACAGCTATCAGTACAGGAGGAGGTGTTATCAGTGACAGCTATCAGTACAGGAGGAGGTGTTATCAGTGACAGCTATCAGTACAGGAGGAGGTGTTATCAGTGACAGCTATCAGTACAGGAGGAGGTGTTATCAGTGACAGCTATCAGTACAGGAGGAGGTGTTATCAGTGACAGCTATCAGTACAGGAGGAGGTGTTATCAGTGACAGCTATCAGTACAGGAGGAGGTGTTATCAGTGACAGCTATCAGTACAGGAGGAGGTGTTATCAGTGACAGCTATCAGTACAGGAGGAGGTGTTATCAGTGACAGCTATCAGTACAGGAGGAGGTGTTATCAGTGACAGCTATCAGTACAGGAGGAGGTGTTATCAGTGACAGCTATCAGTACAGGAGGAGGTGTTATCAGTGACAGCTATCAGTACAGGAGGAGGTGTTATCAGTGACAGCTATCAGTACAGGAGGAGGTGTTATCAGTGACAGCTATCAGTACAGGAGGAGGTGTTATCAGTGACAGCTATCAGTACAGGAGGAGGTGTTATCAGTGACAGCTATCAGTACAGGAGGAGGTGTTATCAGTGACAGCTATCAGTACAGGAGGAGGTGTTATCAGTGACAGCTATCAGTACAGGAGGAGGTGTTATCAGTGACAGCTATCAGTACAGGAGGAGGTGTTATCAGTGACAGCTATCAGTACAGGAGGAGGTGTTATCAGTGACAGCTATCAGTACAGGAGGAGGTGTTATCAGTGACAGCTATCAGTACAGGAGGAGGTGTTATCAGTGACAGCTATCAGTACAGGAGGAGGTGTTATCAGTGACAGCTATCAGTACAGGAGGAGGTGTTATCAGTGACAGCTATCAGTACAGGAGGAGGTGTTATCAGTGACAGCTATCAGTACAGGAGGAGGTGTTATCAGTGACAGCTATCAGTACAGGAGGAGGTGTTATCAGTGACAGCTATCAGTACAGGAGGAGGTGTTATCAGTGACAGCTATCAGTACAGGAGGAGGTGTTATCAGTGACAGCTATCAGTACAGGAGGAGGTGTTATCAGTGACAGCTATCAGTACAGGAGGAGGTGTTATCAGTGACAGCTATCAGTACAGGAGGAGGTGTTATCAGTGACAGCTATCAGTACAGGAGGAGGTGTTATCAGTGACAGCTATCAGTACAGGAGGAGGTGTTATCAGTGACAGCTATCAGTACAGGAGGAGGTGTTATCAGTGACAGCTATCAGTACAGGAGGAGGTGTTATCAGTGACAGCTATCAGTACAGGAGGAGGTGTTATCAGTGACAGCTATCAGTACAGGAGGAGGGGTTATCAGTGACAGCTATCAGTACAGGAGGAGGTGTTATCAGTGACAGCTATCAGTACAGGAGGAGGTGTTATCAGTGACAGCTATCAGTACAGGAGGAGGTGTTATCAGTGACAGCTATCAGTACAGGAGGAGGTGTTATCAGTGACAGCTATCAGTACAGGAGGAGGTGTTATCAGTGACAGCTATCAGTACAGGAGGAGGTGTTATCAGTGACAGCTATCAGTACAGGAGGAGGTGTTATCAGTGACAGCTATCAGTACAGGAGGAGGTGTTATCAGTGACAGCTATCAGTACAGGAGGAGGTGTTATCAGTGACAGCTATCAGTACAGGAGGAGGTGTTATCAGTGACAGCTATCAGTACAGGAGGAGGTGTTATCAGTGACAGCTATCAGTACAGGAGGAGGTGTTATCAGTGACAGCTATCAGTACAGGAGGAGGTGTTATCAGTGACAGCTATCAGTACAGGAGGAGGTGTTATCAGTGACAGCTATCAGTACAGGAGGAGGTGTTATCAGTGACAGCTATCAGTACAGGAGGAGGTGTTATCAGTGACAGCTATCAGTACAGGAGGAGGTGTTATCAGTGACAGCTATCAGTACAGGAGGAGGTGTTATCAGTGACAGCTATCAGTACAGGAGGAGGTGTTATCAGTGACAGCTATCAGTACAGGAGGAGGTGTTATCAGTGACAGCTATCAGTACAGGAGGAGGTGTTATCAGTGACAGCTATCAGTACAGGAGGAGGGGTTATCAGTGACAGCTATCAGTACAGGAGGAGGTGTTATCAGTGACAGCTATCAGTACAGGAGGAGGTGTTATCAGTGACAGCTATCAGTACAGGAGGAGGTGTTATCAGTGACAGCTATCAGTACAGGAGGAGGTGTTATCAGTGACAGCTATCAGTACAGGAGGAGGTGTTATCAGTGACAGCTATCAGTACAGGAGGAGGTGTTATCAGTGACAGCTATCAGTACAGGAGGAGGTGTTATCAGTGACAGCTATCAGTACAGGAGGAGGTGTTATCAGTGACAGCTATCAGTACAGGAGGAGGTGTTATCAGTGACAGCTATCAGTACAGGAGGAGGTGTTATCAGTGACAGCTATCAGTACAGGAGGAGGTGTTATCAGTGACAGCTATCAGTACAGGAGGAGGTGTTATCAGTGACAGCTATCAGTACAGGAGGAGGTGTTATCAGTGACAGCTATCAGTACAGGAGGAGGTGTTATCAGTGACAGCTATCAGTACAGGAGGAGGTGTTATCAGTGACAGCTATCAGTACAGGAGGAGGTGTTATCAGTGACAGCTATCAGTACAGGAGGAGGTGTTATCAGTGACAGCTATCAGTACAGGAGGAGGTGTTATCAGTGACAGCTATCAGTACAGGAGGAGGTGTTATCAGTGACAGCTATCAGTACAGGAGGAGGTGTTATCAGTGACAGCTATCAGTACAGGAGGAGGTGTTATCAGTGACAGCTATCAGTACAGGAGGAGGTGTTATCAGTGACAGCTATCAGTACAGGAGGAGGTGTTATCAGTGACAGCTATCAGTACAGGAGGAGGTGTTATCAGTGACAGCTATCAGTACAGGAGGAGGTGTTATCAGTGACAGCTATCAGTACAGGAGGAGGTGTTATCAGTGACAGCTATCAGTACAGGAGGAGGTGTTATCAGTGACAGCTATCAGTACAGGAGGAGGTGTTATCAGTGACAGCTATCAGTACAGGAGGAGGTGTTATCAGTGACAGCTATCAGTACAGGAGGAGGTGTTATCAGTGACAGCTATCAGTACAGGAGGAGGTGTTATCAGTGACAGCTATCAGTACAGGAGGAGGTGTTATCAGTGACAGCTATCAGTACAGGAGGAGGTGTTATCAGTGACAGCTATCAGTACAGGAGGAGGTGTTATCAGTGACAGCTATCAGTACAGGAGGAGGTGTTATCAGTGACAGCTATCAGTACAGGAGGAGGTGTTATCAGTGACAGCTATCAGTACAGGAGGAGGTGTTATCAGTGACAGCTATCAGTACAGGAGGAGGTGTTATCAGTGACAGCTATCAGTACAGGAGGAGGTGTTATCAGTGACAGCTATCAGTACAGGAGGAGGTGTTATCAGTGACAGCTATCAGTACAGGAGGAGGTGTTATCAGTGACAGCTATCAGTACAGGAGGAGGTGTTATCAGTGACAGCTATCAGTACAGGAGGAGGTGTTATCAGTGACAGCTATCAGTACAGGAGGAGGTGTTATCAGTGACAGCTATCAGTACAGGAGGAGGTGTTATCAGTGACAGCTATCAGTACAGGAGGAGGTGTTATCAGTGACAGCTATCAGTACAGGAGGAGGTGTTATCAGTGACAGCTATCAGTACAGGAGGAGGTGTTATCAGTGACAGCTATCAGTACAGGAGGAGGTGTTATCAGTGACAGCTATCAGTACAGGAGGAGGTGTTATCAGTGACAGCTATCAGTACAGGAGGAGGTGTTATCAGTGACAGCTATCAGTACAGGAGGAGGTGTTATCAGTGACAGCTATCAGTACAGGAGGAGGTGTTATCAGTGACAGCTATCAGTACAGGAGGAGGTGTTATCAGTGACAGCTATCAGTACAGGAGGAGGTGTTATCAGTGACAGCTATCAGTACAGGAGGAGGTGTTATCAGTGACAGCTATCAGTACAGGAGGAGGTGTTATCAGTGACAGCTATCAGTACAGGAGGAGGTGTTATCAGTGACAGCTATCAGTACAGGAGGAGGTGTTATCAGTGACAGCTATCAGTACAGGAGGAGGTGTTATCAGTGACAGCTATCAGTACAGGAGGAGGTGTTATCAGTGACAGCTATCAGTACAGGAGGAGGTGTTATCAGTGACAGCTATCAGTACAGGAGGAGGTGTTATCAGTGACAGCTATCAGTACAGGAGGAGGTGTTATCAGTGACAGCTATCAGTACAGGAGGAGGTGTTATCAGTGACAGCTATCAGTACAGGAGGAGGTGTTATCAGTGACAGCTATCAGTACAGGAGGAGGTGTTATCAGTGACAGCTATCAGTACAGGAGGAGGTGTTATCAGTGACAGCTATCAGTACAGGAGGAGGTGTTATCAGTGACAGCTATCAGTACAGGAGGAGGTGTTATCAGTGACAGCTATCAGTACAGGAGGAGGTGTTATCAGTGACAGCTATCAGTACAGGAGGAGGTGTTATCAGTGACAGCTATCAGTACAGGAGGAGGTGTTATCAGTGACAGCTATCAGTACAGGAGGAGGTGTTATCAGTGACAGCTATCAGTACAGGAGGAGGTGTTATCAGTGACAGCTATCAGTACAGGAGGAGGTGTTATCAGTGACAGCTATCAGTACAGGAGGAGGTGTTATCAGTGACAGCTATCAGTACAGGAGGAGGTGTTATCAGTGACAGCTATCAGTACAGGAGGAGGTGTTATCAGTGACAGCTATCAGTACAGGAGGAGGTGTTATCAGTGACAGCTATCAGTACAGGAGGAGGTGTTATCAGTGACAGCTATCAGTACAGGAGGAGGTGTTATCAGTGACAGCTATCAGTACAGGAGGAGGTGTTATCAGTGACAGCTATCAGTACAGGAGGAGGTGTTATCAGTGACAGCTATCAGTACAGGAGGAGGTGTTATCAGTGACAGCTATCAGTACAGGAGGAGGTGTTATCAGTGACAGCTATCAGTACAGGAGGAGGTGTTATCAGTGACAGCTATCAGTACAGGAGGAGGTGTTATCAGTGACAGCTATCAGTACAGGAGGAGGTGTTATCAGTGACAGCTATCAGTACAGGAGGAGGTGTTATCAGTGACAGCTATCAGTACAGGAGGAGGTGTTATCAGTGACAGCTATCAGTACAGGAGGAGGTGTTATCAGTGACAGCTATCAGTACAGGAGGAGGTGTTATCAGTGACAGCTATCAGTACAGGAGGAGGTGTTATCAGTGACAGCTATCAGTACAGGAGGAGGTGTTATCAGTGACAGCTATCAGTACAGGAGGAGGTGTTATCAGTGACAGCTATCAGTACAGGAGGAGGTGTTATCAGTGACAGCTATCAGTACAGGAGGAGGTGTTATCAGTGACAGCTATCAGTACAGGAGGAGGTGTTATCAGTGACAGCTATCAGTACAGGAGGAGGTGTTATCAGTGACAGCTATCAGTACAGGAGGAGGTGTTATCAGTGACAGCTATCAGTACAGGAGGAGGGGTTATCAGTGACAGCTATCAGTACAGGAGGAGGTGTTATCAGTGACAGCTATCAGTACAGGAGGAGGTGTTATCAGTGACAGCTATCAGTACAGGAGGAGGTGTTATCAGTGACAGCTATCAGTACAGGAGGAGGTGTTATCAGTGACAGCTATCAGTACAGGAGGAGGTGTTATCAGTGACAGCTATCAGTACAGGAGGAGGTGTTATCAGTGACAGCTATCAGTACAGGAGGAGGTGTTATCAGTGACAGCTATCAGTACAGGAGGAGGTGTTATCAGTGACAGCTATCAGTACAGGAGGAGGTGTTATCAGTGACAGCTATCAGTACAGGAGGAGGTGTTATCAGTGACAGCTATCAGTACAGGAGGAGGTGTTATCAGTGACAGCTATCAGTACAGGAGGAGGTGTTATCAGTGACAGCTATCAGTACAGGAGGAGGTGTTATCAGTGACAGCTATCAGTACAGGAGGAGGTGTTATCAGTGACAGCTATCAGTACAGGAGGAGGTGTTATCAGTGACAGCTATCAGTACAGGAGGAGGTGTTATCAGTGACAGCTATCAGTACAGGAGGAGGTGTTATCAGTGACAGCTATCAGTACAGGAGGAGGTGTTATCAGTGACAGCTATCAGTACAGGAGGAGGTGTTATCAGTGACAGCTATCAGTACAGGAGGAGGTGTTATCAGTGACAGCTATCAGTACAGGAGGAGGTGTTATCAGTGACAGCTATCAGTACAGGAGGAGGTGTTATCAGTGACAGCTATCAGTACAGGAGGAGGTGTTATCAGTGACAGCTATCAGTACAGGAGGAGGTGTTATCAGTGACAGCTATCAGTACAGGAGGAGGTGTTATCAGTGACAGCTATCAGTACAGGAGGAGGTGTTATCAGTGACAGCTATCAGTACAGGAGGAGGTGTTATCAGTGACAGCTATCAGTACAGGAGGAGGTGTTATCAGTGACAGCTATCAGTACAGGAGGAGGTGTTATCAGTGACAGCTATCAGTACAGGAGGAGGTGTTATCAGTGACAGCTATCAGTACAGGAGGAGGTGTTATCAGTGACAGCTATCAGTACAGGAGGAGGTGTTATCAGTGACAGCTATCAGTACAGGAGGAGGTGTTATCAGTGACAGCTATCAGTACAGGAGGAGGTGTTATCAGTGACAGCTATCAGTACAGGAGGAGGTGTTATCAGTGACAGCTATCAGTACAGGAGGAGGTGTTATCAGTGACAGCTATCAGTACAGGAGGAGGTGTTATCAGTGACAGCTATCAGTACAGGAGGAGGTGTTATCAGTGACAGCTATCAGTACAGGAGGAGGTGTTATCAGTGACAGCTATCAGTACAGGAGGAGGTGTTATCAGTGACAGCTATCAGTACAGGAGGAGGTGTTATCAGTGACAGCTATCAGTACAGGAGGAGGTGTTATCAGTGACAGCTATCAGTACAGGAGGAGGTGTTATCAGTGACAGCTATCAGTACAGGAGGAGGTGTTATCAGTGACAGCTATCAGTACAGGAGGAGGTGTTATCAGTGACAGCTATCAGTACAGGAGGAGGTGTTATCAGTGACAGCTATCAGTACAGGAGGAGGTGTTATCAGTGACAGCTATCAGTACAGGAGGAGGTGTTATCAGTGACAGCTATCAGTACAGGAGGAGGTGTTATCAGTGACAGCTATCAGTACAGGAGGAGGTGTTATCAGTGACAGCTATCAGTACAGGAGGAGGTGTTATCAGTGACAGCTATCAGTACAGGAGGAGGTGTTATCAGTGACAGCTATCAGTACAGGAGGAGGTGTTATCAGTGACAGCTATCAGTACAGGAGGAGGGGTTATCAGTGACAGCTATCAGTACAGGAGGAGGTGTTATCAGTGACAGCTATCAGTACAGGAGGAGGTGTTATCAGTGACAGCTATCAGTACAGGAGGAGGTGTTATCAGTGACAGCTATCAGTACAGGAGGAGGTGTTATCAGTGACAGCTATCAGTACAGGAGGAGGTGTTATCAGTGACAGCTATCAGTACAGGAGGAGGTGTTATCAGTGACAGCTATCAGTACAGGAGGAGGTGTTATCAGTGACAGCTATCAGTACAGGAGGAGGTGTTATCAGTGACAGCTATCAGTACAGGAGGAGGTGTTATCAGTGACAGCTATCAGTACAGGAGGAGGTGTTATCAGTGACAGCTATCAGTACAGGAGGAGGTGTTATCAGTGACAGCTATCAGTACAGGAGGAGGGGTTATCAGTGACAGCTATCAGTACAGGAGGAGGTGTTATCAGTGACAGCTATCAGTACAGGAGGAGGTGTTATCAGTGACAGCTATCAGTACAGGAGGAGGTGTTATCAGTGACAGCTATCAGTACAGGAGGAGGTGTTATCAGTGACAGCTATCAGTACAGGAGGAGGTGTTATCAGTGACAGCTATCAGTACAGGAGGAGGTGTTATCAGTGACAGCTATCAGTACAGGAGGAGGTGTTATCAGTGACAGCTATCAGTACAGGAGGAGGTGTTATCAGTGACAGCTATCAGTACAGGAGGAGGTGTTATCAGTGACAGCTATCAGTACAGGAGGAGGTGTTATCAGTGACAGCTATCAGTACAGGAGGAGGTGTTATCAGTGACAGCTATCAGTACAGGAGGAGGTGTTATCAGTGACAGCTATCAGTACAGGAGGAGGTGTTATCAGTGACAGCTATCAGTACAGGAGGAGGTGTTATCAGTGACAGCTATCAGTACAGGAGGAGGTGTTATCAGTGACAGCTATCAGTACAGGAGGAGGTGTTATCAGTGACAGCTATCAGTACAGGAGGAGGTGTTATCAGTGACAGCTATCAGTACAGGAGGAGGTGTTATCAGTGACAGCTATCAGTACAGGAGGAGGTGTTATCAGTGACAGCTATCAGTACAGGAGGAGGTGTTATCAGTGACAGCTATCAGTACAGGAGGAGGTGTTATCAGTGACAGCTATCAGTACAGGAGGAGGTGTTATCAGTGACAGCTATCAGTACAGGAGGAGGTGTTATCAGTGACAGCTATCAGTACAGGAGGAGGTGTTATCAGTGACAGCTATCAGTACAGGAGGAGGTGTTATCAGTGACAGCTATCAGTACAGGAGGAGGTGTTATCAGTGACAGCTATCAGTACAGGAGGAGGTGTTATCAGTGACAGCTATCAGTACAGGAGGAGGTGTTATCAGTGACAGCTATCAGTACAGGAGGAGGGGTTATCAGTGACAGCTATCAGTACAGGAGGAGGTGTTATCAGTGACAGCTATCAGTACAGGAGGAGGTGTTATCAGTGACAGCTATCAGTACAGGAGGAGGTGTTATCAGTGACAGCTATCAGTACAGGAGGAGGTGTTATCAGTGACAGCTATCAGTACAGGAGGAGGTGTTATCAGTGACAGCTATCAGTACAGGAGGAGGTGTTATCAGTGACAGCTATCAGTACAGGAGGAGGTGTTATCAGTGACAGCTATCAGTACAGGAGGAGGTGTTATCAGTGACAGCTATCAGTACAGGAGGAGGTGTTATCAGTGACAGCTATCAGTACAGGAGGAGGTGTTATCAGTGACAGCTATCAGTACAGGAGGAGGTGTTATCAGTGACAGCTATCAGTACAGGAGGAGGTGTTATCAGTGACAGCTATCAGTACAGGAGGAGGTGTTATCAGTGACAGCTATCAGTACAGGAGGAGGTGTTATCAGTGACAGCTATCAGTACAGGAGGAGGTGTTATCAGTGACAGCTATCAGTACAGGAGGAGGTGTTATCAGTGACAGCTATCAGTACAGGAGGAGGTGTTATCAGTGACAGCTATCAGTACAGGAGGAGGTGTTATCAGTGACAGCTATCAGTACAGGAGGAGGTGTT
Source organism: Bufotes viridis (assembly GCA_033119425.1). Lineage (NCBI taxonomy): Eukaryota > Metazoa > Chordata > Amphibia > Anura > Bufonidae > Bufotes > Bufotes viridis. Next base: position 18,420 of record JAKVIS010001882.1, read on the forward strand.
ATCAGTGACAGCTATCAGTACAGGAGGAGGTGTTATCAGTGACAGCTATCAGTACAGGAGGAGGTGTTATCAGTGACAGCTATCAGTACAGGAGGAGGTGTTATCAGTGACAGCTATCAGTACAGGAGGAGGTGTTATCAGTGACAGCTATCAGTACAGGAGGAGGTGTTATCAGTGACAGCTATCAGTACAGGAGGAGGTGTTATCAGTGACAGCTATCAGTACAGGAGGAGGTGTTATCAGTGACAGCTATCAGTACAGGAGGAGGTGTTATCAGTGACAGCTATCAGTACAGGAGGAGGTGTTATCAGTGACAGCTATCAGTACAGGAGGAGGTGTTATCAGTGACAGCTATCAGTACAGGAGGAGGTGTTATCAGTGACAGCTATCAGTACAGGAGGAGGTGTTATCAGTGACAGCTATCAGTACAGGAGGAGGTGTTATCAGTGACAGCTATCAGTACAGGAGGAGGTGTTATCAGTGACAGCTATCAGTACAGGAGGAGGTGTTATCAGTGACAGCTATCAGTACAGGAGGAGGTGTTATCAGTGACAGCTATCAGTACAGGAGGAGGTGTTATCAGTGACAGCTATCAGTACAGGAGGAGGTGTTATCAGTGACAGCTATCAGTACAGGAGGAGGTGTTATCAGTGACAGCTATCAGTACAGGAGGAGGTGTTATCAGTGACAGCTATCAGTACAGGAGGAGGTGTTATCAGTGACAGCTATCAGTACAGGAGGAGGTGTTATCAGTGACAGCTATCAGTACAGGAGGAGGTGTTATCAGTGACAGCTATCAGTACAGGAGGAGGTGTTATCAGTGACAGCTATCAGTACAGGAGGAGGTGTTATCAGTGACAGCTATCAGTACAGGAGGAGGTGTTATCAGTGACAGCTATCAGTACAGGAGGAGGTGTTATCAGTGACAGCTATCAGTACAGGAGGAGGTGTTATCAGTGACAGCTATCAGTACAGGAGGAGGTGTTATCAGTGACAGCTATCAGTACAGGAGGAGGTGTTATCAGTGACAGCTATCAGTACAGGAGGAGGTGTTATCAGTGACAGCTATCAGTACAGGAGGAGGTGTTATCAGTGACAGCTATCAGTACAGGAGGAGGTGTTATCAGTGACAGCTATCAGTACAGGAGGAGGTGTTATCAGTGACAGCTATCAGTACAGGAGGAGGTGTTATCAGTGACAGCTATCAGTACAGGAGGAGGTGTTATCAGTGACAGCTATCAGTACAGGAGGAGGTGTTATCAGTGACAGCTATCAGTACAGGAGGAGGTGTTATCAGTGACAGCTATCAGTACAGGAGGAGGTGTTATCAGTGACAGCTATCAGTACAGGAGGAGGTGTTATCAGTGACAGCTATCAGTACAGGAGGAGGTGTTATCAGTGACAGCTATCAGTACAGGAGGAGGTGTTATCAGTGACAGCTATCAGTACAGGAGGAGGTGTTATCAGTGACAGCTATCAGTACAGGAGGAGGTGTTATCAGTGACAGCTATCAGTACAGGAGGAGGTGTTATCAGTGACAGCTATCAGTACAGGAGGAGGTGTTATCAGTGACAGCTATCAGTACAGGAGGAGGTGTTATCAGTGACAGCTATCAGTACAGGAGGAGGTGTTATCAGTGACAGCTATCAGTACAGGAGGAGGTGTTATCAGTGACAGCTATCAGTACAGGAGGAGGTGTTATCAGTGACAGCTATCAGTACAGGAGGAGGTGTTATCAGTGACAGCTATCAGTACAGGAGGAGGTGTTATCAGTGACAGCTATCAGTACAGGAGGAGGTGTTATCAGTGACAGCTATCAGTACAGGAGGAGGTGTTATCAGTGACAGCTATCAGTACAGGAGGAGGTGTTATCAGTGACAGCTATCAGTACAGGAGGAGGTGTTATCAGTGACAGCTATCAGTACAGGAGGAGGTGTTATCAGTGACAGCTATCAGTACAGGAGGAGGTGTTATCAGTGACAGCTATCAGTACAGGAGGAGGTGTTATCAGTGACAGCTATCAGTACAGGAGGAGGTGTTATCAGTGACAGCTATCAGTACAGGAGGAGGTGTTATCAGTGACAGCTATCAGTACAGGAGGAGGTGTTATCAGTGACAGCTATCAGTACAGGAGGAGGTGTTATCAGTGACAGCTATCAGTACAGGAGGAGGTGTTATCAGTGACAGCTATCAGTACAGGAGGAGGTGTTATCAGTGACAGCTATCAGTACAGGAGGAGGTGTTATCAGTGACAGCTATCAGTACAGGAGGAGGTGTTATCAGTGACAGCTATCAGTACAGGAGGAGGTGTTATCAGTGACAGCTATCAGTACAGGAGGAGGTGTTATCAGTGACAGCTATCAGTACAGGAGGAGGTGTTATCAGTGACAGCTATCAGTACAGGAGGAGGTGTTATCAGTGACAGCTATCAGTACAGGAGGAGGTGTTATCAGTGACAGCTATCAGTACAGGAGGAGGTGTTATCAGTGACAGCTATCAGTACAGGAGGAGGTGTTATCAGTGACAGCTATCAGTACAGGAGGAGGTGTTATCAGTGACAGCTATCAGTACAGGAGGAGGTGTTATCAGTGACAGCTATCAGTACAGGAGGAGGTGTTATCAGTGACAGCTATCAGTACAGGAGGAGGTGTTATCAGTGACAGCTATCAGTACAGGAGGAGGTGTTATCAGTGACAGCTATCAGTACAGGAGGAGGTGTTATCAGTGACAGCTATCAGTACAGGAGGAGGTGTTATCAGTGACAGCTATCAGTACAGGAGGAGGTGTTATCAGTGACAGCTATCAGTACAGGAGGAGGTGTTATCAGTGACAGCTATCAGTACAGGAGGAGGTGTTATCAGTGACAGCTATCAGTACAGGAGGAGGTGTTATCAGTGACAGCTATCAGTACAGGAGGAGGTGTTATCAGTGACAGCTATCAGTACAGGAGGAGGTGTTATCAGTGACAGCTATCAGTACAGGAGGAGGTGTTATCAGTGACAGCTATCAGTACAGGAGGAGGTGTTATCAGTGACAGCTATCAGTACAGGAGGAGGTGTTATCAGTGACAGCTATCAGTACAGGAGGAGGTGTTATCAGTGACAGCTATCAGTACAGGAGGAGGTGTTATCAGTGACAGCTATCAGTACAGGAGGAGGTGTTATCAGTGACAGCTATCAGTACAGGAGGAGGTGTTATCAGTGACAGCTATCAGTACAGGAGGAGGTGTTATCAGTGACAGCTATCAGTACAGGAGGAGGTGTTATCAGTGACAGCTATCAGTACAGGAGGAGGTGTTATCAGTGACAGCTATCAGTACAGGAGGAGGTGTTATCAGTGACAGCTATCAGTACAGGAGGAGGTGTTATCAGTGACAGCTATCAGTACAGGAGGAGGGGTTATCAGTGACAGCTATCAGTACAGGAGGAGGTGTTATCAGTGACAGCTATCAGTACAGGAGGAGGTGTTATCAGTGACAGCTATCAGTACAGGAGGAGGTGTTATCAGTGACAGCTATCAGTACAGGAGGAGGTGTTATCAGTGACAGCTATCAGTACAGGAGGAGGTGTTATCAGTGACAGCTATCAGTACAGGAGGAGGTGTTATCAGTGACAGCTATCAGTACAGGAGGAGGTGTTATCAGTGACAGCTATCAGTACAGGAGGAGGTGTTATCAGTGACAGCTATCAGTACAGGAGGAGGTGTTATCAGTGACAGCTATCAGTACAGGAGGAGGTGTTATCAGTGACAGCTATCAGTACAGGAGGAGGTGTTATCAGTGACAGCTATCAGTACAGGAGGAGGTGTTATCAGTGACAGCTATCAGTACAGGAGGAGGTGTTATCAGTGACAGCTATCAGTACAGGAGGAGGTGTTATCAGTGACAGCTATCAGTACAGGAGGAGGTGTTATCAGTGACAGCTATCAGTACAGGAGGAGGTGTTATCAGTGACAGCTATCAGTACAGGAGGAGGTGTTATCAGTGACAGCTATCAGTACAGGAGGAGGTGTTATCAGTGACAGCTATCAGTACAGGAGGAGGTGTTATCAGTGACAGCTATCAGTACAGGAGGAGGTGTTATCAGTGACAGCTATCAGTACAGGAGGAGGTGTTATCAGTGACAGCTATCAGTACAGGAGGAGGTGTTATCAGTGACAGCTATCAGTACAGGAGGAGGTGTTATCAGTGACAGCTATCAGTACAGGAGGAGGTGTTATCAGTGACAGCTATCAGTACAGGAGGAGGTGTTATCAGTGACAGCTATCAGTACAGGAGGAGGTGTTATCAGTGACAGCTATCAGTACAGGAGGAGGTGTTATCAGTGACAGCTATCAGTACAGGAGGAGGTGTTATCAGTGACAGCTATCAGTACAGGAGGAGGTGTTATCAGTGACAGCTATCAGTACAGGAGGAGGTGTTATCAGTGACAGCTATCAGTACAGGAGGAGGTGTTATCAGTGACAGCTATCAGTACAGGAGGAGGTGTTATCAGTGACAGCTATCAGTACAGGAGGAGGTGTTATCAGTGACAGCTATCAGTACAGGAGGAGGTGTTATCAGTGACAGCTATCAGTACAGGAGGAGGTGTTATCAGTGACAGCTATCAGTACAGGAGGAGGTGTTATCAGTGACAGCTATCAGTACAGGAGGAGGGGTTATCAGTGACAGCTATCAGTACAGGAGGAGGTGTTATCAGTGACAGCTATCAGTACAGGAGGAGGTGTTATCAGTGACAGCTATCAGTACAGGAGGAGGTGTTATCAGTGACAGCTATCAGTACAGGAGGAGGTGTTATCAGTGACAGCTATCAGTACAGGAGGAGGTGTTATCAGTGACAGCTATCAGTACAGGAGGAGGTGTTATCAGTGACAGCTATCAGTACAGGAGGAGGTGTTATCAGTGACAGCTATCAGTACAGGAGGAGGTGTTATCAGTGACAGCTATCAGTACAGGAGGAGGTGTTATCAGTGACAGCTATCAGTACAGGAGGAGGTGTTATCAGTGACAGCTATCAGTACAGGAGGAGGTGTTATCAGTGACAGCTATCAGTACAGGAGGAGGTGTTATCAGTGACAGCTATCAGTACAGGAGGAGGGGTTATCAGTGACAGCTATCAGTACAGGAGGAGGTGTTATCAGTGACAGCTATCAGTACAGGAGGAGGTGTTATCAGTGACAGCTATCAGTACAGGAGGAGGTGTTATCAGTGACAGCTATCAGTACAGGAGGAGGTGTTATCAGTGACAGCTATCAGTACAGGAGGAGGTGTTATCAGTGACAGCTATCAGTACAGGAGGAGGTGTTATCAGTGACAGCTATCAGTACAGGAGGAGGTGTTATCAGTGACAGCTATCAGTACAGGAGGAGGTGTTATCAGTGACAGCTATCAGTACAGGAGGAGGTGTTATCAGTGACAGCTATCAGTACAGGAGGAGGTGTTATCAGTGACAGCTATCAGTACAGGAGGAGGTGTTATCAGTGACAGCTATCAGTACAGGAGGAGGTGTTATCAGTGACAGCTATCAGTACAGGAGGAGGGGTTATCAGTGACAGCTATCAGTACAGGAGGAGGTGTTATCAGTGACAGCTATCAGTACAGGAGGAGGTGTTATCAGTGACAGCTATCAGTACAGGAGGAGGTGTTATCAGTGACAGCTATCAGTACAGGAGGAGGTGTTATCAGTGACAGCTATCAGTACAGGAGGAGGTGTTATCAGTGACAGCTATCAGTACAGGAGGAGGTGTTATCAGTGACAGCTATCAGTACAGGAGGAGGTGTTATCAGTGACAGCTATCAGTACAGGAGGAGGTGTTATCAGTGACAGCTATCAGTACAGGAGGAGGTGTTATCAGTGACAGCTATCAGTACAGGAGGAGGTGTTATCAGTGACAGCTATCAGTACAGGAGGAGGTGTTATCAGTGACAGCTATCAGTACAGGAGGAGGTGTTATCAGTGACAGCTATCAGTACAGGAGGAGGTGTTATCAGTGACAGCTATCAGTACAGGAGGAGGTGTTATCAGTGACAGCTATCAGTACAGGAGGAGGTGTTATCAGTGACAGCTATCAGTACAGGAGGAGGTGTTATCAGTGACAGCTATCAGTACAGGAGGAGGTGTTATCAGTGACAGCTATCAGTACAGGAGGAGGTGTTATCAGTGACAGCTATCAGTACAGGAGGAGGTGTTATCAGTGACAGCTATCAGTACAGGAGGAGGTGTTATCAGTGACAGCTATCAGTACAGGAGGAGGTGTTATCAGTGACAGCTATCAGTACAGGAGGAGGTGTTATCAGTGACAGCTATCAGTACAGGAGGAGGTGTTATCAGTGACAGCTATCAGTACAGGAGGAGGTGTTATCAGTGACAGCTATCAGTACAGGAGGAGGTGTTATCAGTGACAGCTATCAGTACAGGAGGAGGTGTTATCAGTGACAGCTATCAGTACAGGAGGAGGGGTTATCAGTGACAGCTATCAGTACAGGAGGAGGTGTTATCAGTGACAGCTATCAGTACAGGAGGAGGTGTTATCAGTGACAGCTATCAGTACAGGAGGAGGTGTTATCAGTGACAGCTATCAGTACAGGAGGAGGTGTTATCAGTGACAGCTATCAGTACAGGAGGAGGTGTTATCAGTGACAGCTATCAGTACAGGAGGAGGTGTTATCAGTGACAGCTATCAGTACAGGAGGAGGTGTTATCAGTGACAGCTATCAGTACAGGAGGAGGTGTTATCAGTGACAGCTATCAGTACAGGAGGAGGGGTTATCAGTGACAGCTATCAGTACAGGAGGAGGTGTTATCAGTGACAGCTATCAGTACAGGAGGAGGTGTTATCAGTGACAGCTATCAGTACAGGAGGAGGTGTTATCAGTGACAGCTATCAGTACAGGAGGAGGTGTTATCAGTGACAGCTATCAGTACAGGAGGAGGTGTTATCAGTGACAGCTATCAGTACAGGAGGAGGTGTTATCAGTGACAGCTATCAGTACAGGAGGAGGGGTTATCAGTGACAGCTATCAGTACAGGAGGAGGTGTTATCAGTGACAGCTATCAGTACAGGAGGAGGTGTTATCAGTGACAGCTATCAGTACAGGAGGAGGTGTTATCAGTGACAGCTATCAGTACAGGAGGAGGGGTTATCAGTGACAGCTATCAGTACAGGAGGAGGGGTTATCAGTGACAGCTATCAGTACAGGAGGAGGTGTTATCAGTGACAGCTATCAGTACAGGAGGAGGTGTTATCAGTGACAGCTATCAGTACAGGAGGAGGTGTTATCAGTGACAGCTATCAGTACAGGAGGAGGTGTTATCAGTGACAGCTATCAGTACAGGAGGAGGTGTTATCAGTGACAGCTATCAGTACAGGAGGAGGTGTTATCAGTGACAGCTATCAGTACAGGAGGAGGTGTTATCAGTGACAGCTATCAGTACAGGAGGAGGTGTTATCAGTGACAGCTATCAGTACAGGAGGAGGTGTTATCAGTGACAGCTATCAGTACAGGAGGAGGTGTTATCAGTGACAGCTATCAGTACAGGAGGAGGTGTTATCAGTGACAGCTATCAGTACAGGAGGAGGTGTTATCAGTGACAGCTATCAGTACAGGAGGAGGTGTTATCAGTGACAGCTATCAGTACAGGAGGAGGTGTTATCAGTGACAGCTATCAGTACAGGAGGAGGTGTTATCAGTGACAGCTATCAGTACAGGAGGAGGTGTTATCAGTGACAGCTATCAGTACAGGAGGAGGTGTTATCAGTGACAGCTATCAGTACAGGAGGAGGTGTTATCAGTGACAGCTATCAGTACAGGAGGAGGTGTTATCAGTGACAGCTATCAGTACAGGAGGAGGTGTTATCAGTGACAGCTATCAGTACAGGAGGAGGTGTTATCAGTGACAGCTATCAGTACAGGAGGAGGTGTTATCAGTGACAGCTATCAGTACAGGAGGAGGTGTTATCAGTGACAGCTATCAGTACAGGAGGAGGTGTTATCAGTGACAGCTATCAGTACAGGAGGAGGTGTTATCAGTGACAGCTATCAGTACAGGAGGAGGTGTTATCAGTGACAGCTATCAGTACAGGAGGAGGTGTTATCAGTGACAGCTATCAGTACAGGAGGAGGTGTTATCAGTGACAGCTATCAGTACAGGAGGAGGTGTTATCAGTGACAGCTATCAGTACAGGAGGAGGTGTTATCAGTGACAGCTATCAGTACAGGAGGAGGTGTTATCAGTGACAGCTATCAGTACAGGAGGAGGTGTTATCAGTGACAGCTATCAGTACAGGAGGAGGTGTTATCAGTGACAGCTATCAGTACAGGAGGAGGTGTTATCAGTGACAGCTATCAGTACAGGAGGAGGTGTTATCAGTGACAGCTTATAGTACAGGAGGAGGGGTTATCAGTGACAGCTATCAGTACAGGAGGAGGGGTTATCAGTGACAGCTATCAGTACAGGAGGAGGGGTTATCAGTGACAGCTATCAGTACAGGAGGAGGGGTTATCAGTGACAGCTATCAGTACAGGAGGAGGTGTTATCAGTGACAGCTATCAGTACAGGAGGAGGTGTTATCAGTGACAGCTATCAGTACAGGAGGAGGGGTTATCAGTGACAGTTATCAGTACAGGGGGAGGTGTTATCAGTGACAGCTATCAGTACAGGAGGAGGGGTTATCAGTGACAGCTATCAGTACAGGAGGAGGTGTTTGCGCTTTAGTCTAACATACAGCGCAAAATTGGTATTCAATGTGTAGAATATTATTACAGTCACTGGATGTCTGGGGTGTAATATTGTTACAGATTACAGTCACTGGATGTCTGGGGTGTAATATTATTACAGATTACAGTCACTGGATGTCTGGGGTGTAATATTATTACAGGTTACAGTCACTGGATGTCTGGAGTGTAATATTATTACAGGTTACAGTCACTGGATGTCTGGAGTGTAATATTATTACAGGTTACAGTCACTGGATGTCTGGAGTGTAATATTATTACAGGTTACAGTCACTGGATGTCTGGGGTGTAATATTATTACAGGTTACAGTCACTGGACGTCTGGGCGCTCCTCCCCGTATTTTTCTGGTACTTGGCGCCCCCTCTCCGGATCGTTTTCTTCCTCTGGCTCGGCGCGGTCGGAGTATAATACGTGTACTGTGTAGCGGCTGCTCCTGGGTCCGTTTTTTGCTGTGGTCGCTGCGGAGCGTCAGCTCTTGGGCAGTGGGGGGCTGGGCGCAGTGGCTCCAGGCGTGGCCGCTCTACAGTTAGGAGGAAGTTTATGACTTGTGGTTTTTTCGTTGGTGACGAGTCCGGAGCTGAATCACGTGATGGCGCCGGAGCTGAAGTAAGTGTGTGCTGTGTGTACATGGAG